>PVKE010038723.1:0-15321 GCA_004027555.1 Craseonycteris thonglongyai
TGTCTTCAGTGCATATTTATTTCTATTTTACTTTTGACAGATAGAGAGAGAGACAGAGACAGAGACAGCCAGAGAACCGAACTGTGGGAACTCCCCAGTTCAGCATGTGGGTCCTGCCTGGGCCGGAGCCGGGATTCGATCCTCGGTCCTCATGGCCTCAAAGCGAGCGCTCAACCCGCTGAGCCGTCCCGGCTTTCCCGATATTATTCTTTAGAACTGGCAGGGATGATAAAGATTATTTGGTTAATATGACAGGGTTCCCTATGTTACAGCACATTTTAAAAATATTAAAAAATAAATAAATAAATAAAAATATGTGCTTGCTTTTTAAATTTGTCGCATTTTTTTTTTCTGTGACCAAGAGCATAAGTGCAGATTCAGCTGTCCTTTCAGCCTTCCCAAATGGACAATGGCTGTCTCTAGGGAAACTGGGTGCGTCATAGTGACATAAAGATGAACAGTCTAAGACATAAAGGGAAACAATGCACTCCATCTCAGTACCTTGCTTAGGTCAGCTTGTCTATAATCAACCCAAGTGAATTCCTGACTACAATTTTTTTTTCCTGCTTGTGATATTTCTTAATCCCTTAAGAGGCAGACCTCTTTTTTTACTCAGATTCTCTAACCACATATTCTTCTGTTTTCCTTGGCCTCTTTCCCATTCTGTAAAGTCATCCATGAAGATCAATACCAGGGAAATTTTCCTTGTCTTACTTCTCAAAACAAAACAAAAACAAAAAAACAAAAACAACAACAAAAAATCCAACAACAACAAAAAAACCACAGCAGAAACAGATGGAGTCATTAAACTAGAAGTGCTGAATTACATCTTAAAACCCTAAGGTGGATTGTTATTCCATTATATCATTGGTTTGATTTAATAAACGCTCCTTTTTTGTTAGAAAATTATTTTTACAAACCCCAAAGATATAAAATCAATGAATATAATCTGAGAAATTACAGTACATTATGAAATAACCCAGGGAAAATGTTTACATATAAATGCTATATATGTCTTATATGCTATATATGATTTATATATATATATATATATTTTTTTTTTACATGTAAATGTTATACAAACTATTTAATGCAACAAATATTTGTTGAAAACCTTTCATATACGTTTCACTGAGGTAGATTCTATGAATAATCAAAGCAAATAAGAACTATTATTTATGATGGTCCAGAGAGAGAGAGAGAGAAATGTTTAGCCAAATACTGTCATGATATGTGAATGTCACATGAATATAAATAGACCTGATGTGAGCCAAGAATAGCTGTTGAAGAGGATTCCAAGATAAGATTGGTAGCAAAGGGGCTCTATAGAATGTCAGGGTGCTTTAGTCTTCTATCTTATTTTATAATATTTTTGAAATATTGTCTTCATCAACGTCAGAACACTTTAATATATGTGTTTAAATAACTTCTCACTAACATTTCTTGCATACCCTTTCCATCCACTCAGTTTTTTTTTTGTTCTTTCTGCCTCTCCACTTTTTTACATTGTATTTTATAGCATTCATGCCTTTTCATCCACCAGACAGCTTTCATTTCACAAGCGTGATCCTCAGTCCAAGTTTCAGTCAGTTTCATTTTTCACAAAGCATTCGACTGCAAGCTCCTTGAGAGCAGGAATTATGTCTGGTTTTCACTGACTTCCTGGCTTTCTTGGAAGCTGTGCTTTGGATTTACTCTTCATTAACTACAATACCAAATGCATTTATCCTTTAGAACATGAGGTAAATATTTGTTTTATTTAATGTTGGCTAAAAATATCAATCCCTGTAAGCATAGCTCTCTATTGCACTTGGTAGTGCCCGGGGAGCCTGTCTGTGACTTTCAGAACAAATTTTGTATGGTGCCTGGCATAGCACACCATGGAAAACATTCACAGTGATGCTCATGATGACAAAAGACATGTTTCCATAATAAATATTATGGCATTTTATAAGTGACGAAACAGATAAATAATTTTAAAATTATTGGGCCTACACGGTAGAAAGCAGTAAACGTAACTTGCTGCTTGGTGCCTTAATCAGAACACCGATGCGTATTTATTACTTCATTTTTAATTAAACAGCAGCATTTTTAGGACATTAGCATGGCTAAGCATTTCCTAGCCTAAATATTATCTTTATTTGCCTGCATAAAGATTTATCGTTTTCTGTGGATCAACACTTAGCATAGTATTCCCTTGTTGCTCAATAGAACACGTGGGCTTCCTGCTTTAAACGCTGTATGTTCTTTTACAAAAAAATAAACCAGTGTTCTAAGTAAATTTTTATCAAGTTTTACAAAGTCTAGAAACTTTTATTTGTCTTTCACTTGCCAAGTTAACTGATACTTAAAAGAATCTTTCTACCACAGTCCCGCATTTCTTGGATTTCTCGCTCTTCTGTTACCAGTGCCAAAACTTCTAGAATAACTAAACTAATCTTTATGTAAATAGAAACATGCCCCACAGTGTTTTGCAGCTGCTATCAAGATGAAAATACCAATCTTTTCACCTCACTCAGCTTATATCCAGCTAAGCAACATCTGTAGTCTAACCTCTTTTGCCTCTAAACATAGAATTTTAATGATTTAGTCCAAGCTTGTCCAACTCACAGGCCATGGGCCGCATGCAGCCCAGGACAGCTTTGAGTGCAGTCCAACAAAAATTCATAAACTTTCTCAAAACATCATGAGATTTTTTTGTGATTCTTTTTTTCCCCCTAGTTCATCAGCATTGTTATTGTTAGTGTATGTTATGTGTGGCACAAGACAATTCTTCCAGTGTGGTCCAGGGAAATCAAAAGACTTGACACCCCTGATTAGTTCATCTTCACAAAGAAAAATATTTGTTTATTTTTTCACATCTCCAGAGTTGTATAAAGTATTGGCAGGGTCAGGTATTAACAAATCATTATATACAGTTCTCAAGGAACCCTTCCAAATTTGAGCGTGTTTGCTGTGTGCAGTACAATCACATTTGACCATTGTTGGTATCTTTGGAAGTAAGGTGTTATTGGATATATTCTTCATCCATTCCTAGAACGATGCCTTGGGTTGTTATTGAGCCAGAATTATTCTGGTTAGCTTTATTGAGTGAGAGAGAAATAGGCAAATGCTCTGGGCCATTGCCATGGGAACTAGCACTCTTCTCCCAGTGGAGAATTGTAGCTTGCTAATATTACCATTTAAAATATGACATCCCAGTGTTGTTTCAGAATACAGCTAGTACTAACTTTCAGAAAATTAACACACGATTAGAGCTTAAAATACTA
Source organism: Craseonycteris thonglongyai (assembly GCA_004027555.1). Lineage (NCBI taxonomy): Eukaryota > Metazoa > Chordata > Mammalia > Chiroptera > Craseonycteridae > Craseonycteris > Craseonycteris thonglongyai. The sequence continues at coordinate 3,270 of PVKE010038723.1, forward strand.
ATTAAAGGAAAAATCAGTGTAGGCAGTTATGTAGTTTCAAAGTCTAGAATGGGTCTAATATCTTCCATAGATTTCCTTCTTTTGTAATTTAAAATTATATACATGACTTCACTTGAAGTACCTGAATGTCAGTTGGAACAAATTACTTCACAGTTAAAAAGATTAGTATAAAAATGAATATGAATCAGACTTGGGAGTGGGACGTGTGAGAGCAATAGTTTGAAGGCAAGAAGTGAGTTTGTGAAAGTGTCTTATATAATATTCAGAATTTATAACTATTGATGTTAATGTATGTGACCAATTTGTATTATTTTAGAATCTCTCTCTTTCTCTCTTTATATATATATATATATATTTTTTTTTCCCCCCTGACTAAAGCATCATGCCAGAGTATATATGTTCAAACAGAAAAAACTTTTTTTTTCTTTTTATATTAAATATTCTGTATCAGTAATATATAAGCTATTTGTCATGGCAGAAAATCTGAAAACTTGAGCTTGGGGTAAAATGCTCCAAAGTGAAGAATTAAACCTAGCAGTTATACAGTTTAACCTTAGACTTAGTCTTGTATTTTTCCTATTTAAAAAAAAAAAATTGTCTATATACCGTATATATCAACTCTTGAAATAAAAACATATTAAAGAATTATCACAAAAAGTAATAGATTATTTCACTCCCCTCCAAATTAAAAAAAAAAAAAGATAATGTTTGAAAGCCATATTTGTAAAAATAAGGCTTTAAGTTTCATTTGTGGATAGTTTTCAAATCCTGTCATTTTCTCTCTGATTATGATAGGCGGAATTCCAACGACCCTCCCAAATTCCCCACTCTTGGTATACAGATCCCTCTTGGTCTCCAGGAGTATAAGGGTGATAGATATTTCTTCTGTGATTAGGTTACATTATGGGACATAGTTAACCTCAAGACATGGCAGTCATCTGAATTATGCCTGACCTAATCACATGAGCCACTTAAAACAAGCAGTTTTTTTCTGGGTGATTTCAGAAAGGGAAATCTGAGAGTTTCTAAACATGGGAGGGATTTCATACAAAGCTATTTTCTGTTGCTGAAATGGACAAGGACACTTGGCAGGGACCTAAGAATAACCTCTAGGAACATAGAGTTGTCCTCTGTCCACAGCTAGCAAAACAATAAGGACCTCAGTTCTACAAACAGCAAAGGAGTGAAATCTGCCAACGATCTGAATAAGTTTGGAAGCAGATCCTTTTCAGAGTTTCCAAATAAGGATGCAGCTCAGTTGATACTGTTTTCAGCCTGTGAGATCTTGAGCAGAGAAGTCAGCCCCACTGTGCCTGAACTCCTGACTGATGAAATTATAAGGTAATAAATGGATGTCTTTAAGGCCACTAAGCTTGATATAATTTATATGCAGAAATATATAGAAATATATGGAGAAAAAATACATTAACTTTTCCCCACATGATTATTTTGTGCCTTGACAGTCAGACTAAGAAAATCAGAGCTAGCCAAAAGCAAAATGATGACAGTAGGGGGCAAGCCTTACTCTCTTATATCATATTTTTTAGATTTGAAGAGCTAATCAAGTATCTATTGTCTGTGTAAAATGCTTCAGATTGCTCTTTTCTTTAATAAACTGGACATTTCATTGTATTAGTCAGTGTTTTCCATTAGGGGTAACTATTTATCTGTCTATCTATCTATCTATCTATCTATCTATCTATCTATCTATCTATCTATCCATTCATCCATTCTTCCATCTAATCTATTTATTATCTGTTTGTCTGTTTATATACCTGTCTATCTATCATCTATCCATTCATCTAATCTATTATGTATCTATTATCTGTCTGACTGTCTATCATATATCTATCTACAAACTGATTTATTGTAAGAATTTGGCTCGCGTGCTTATGGAGGCTGAAAAATTTCAAGATCTGCCACTGGCAAGCTGAAGATGCAAAAGAGCCAATGGTATAGTTGCATTCTGAATGCTTGCAGACTCTAGACACAGGAAAGGCAATGTTTCAGTGAAAGTATGAAGACAGGAAAAAAACTGATGTCCCATCTAAAAAGACAGAATTGGTAGTCACAAAAATCAACATTTTCACTTTAATCATACCTTCAACTGATTGATGGGGCTCATCCACATTAGAAAGAGTATTCTGGGGAAAGCCAGGATGGCTCAGCAGGTTAAGCACTCACTTTGAAGCCCCGAAGACTGAGGATCAAATCCCGGCTCTGGCCCAGGCAGACCCAAAAAGAAAGAATCAGAAGAGTGTTCTGCTTTACTCAATCTGTGTATTCAAATGTTATTCTAATCCAGAAACACCTTCACAGATATATCCAGAATAATGTTTGACCAAATGTCTGAGTACCCTATGGCCTATCACCTTGATATATAAAATTAACATGTAATTGCTTCCATCAAAAGTTATAATTTTATAATTAGTGCTCACATGTACTTCAATGTGTAATTTCCAAATTCTGATGTTTGGAAAGAAATAACATTAGGAAAAATAAGGTGATGATAGGAAATACTAGGGTGAGATAAGAGAGAGAGAAAAATAGGGAGAGAAAGAGTGAGAGTGTGAGAGAGAGAGAGACAGGATGGAGAAGGAAAGAAGAGAGGGAGGAAGGAAGATAGGGAGGAAGAGAGGGAGGGAAGGGGGAGCGCGCGAGAGAGGAGAGAGAGAGAGAGAGAGAGAGAGAGAGAGAGGGAGAGAGAGCGCGAGAGCGCGAGAGCGCGAGAGAGCGAGAGAGAATGAGAATGCAGAAATAAGAGGAAGCCAAGAATCTTTATCTAATAGTGTAAAATGGATGATTTTCAATGCTGGCAATGAAGCAGTAGCCCTGCACATATTGTTTAACCTGTTCCATGAAACATTTATTTTTAAATGCAGTCATAAAATTATTTTTTTCTCTTCCTCTTTGTCAGACTTAATACTGATTCTATAACCATAGGTCCAAGAAAAGTTAGAATACCCTTTATTTTTAAGATTTATTTTATAGTTTTTTGACAGAGACAGAGAGAGACAGAGAGAAGGGGGAGGGCCTAGGACAGTCTCCATAGTTGTACATCATCATTTTCGACATGGTTTCATTCCACACAGGTAGGCAGGGGCCGCACATGGTGAAACTGGGCCAGAGAGGGGGCTCCCACATCGGAGGCACACCCTCTCGAGCCAGGGATTGAACCAGGGGCAAGAACTAACTGGGGGCAGACCACATGGGAAGCACACCACAGTTCAACATATGGATCCACATGAGTCTGGCCTGGGATTTGATCCTAGGTCCCCGGGGCTGCAAGGTGTGTACTTAACCTGCTGAACCATTACGGCTTCCCTGAGACTAGCCTTTGATTGTTTATTAAATATTTATGTTAATTTTATATTAAATTAGTTCGATACAGTTCATTACATATTATAGTTATTAGTCTTATGCTTTCTTGTTGGTTCTAAAGATCATATTTAATGTGTTCAGAAATTGTGTAGTCATGATAATTTTAACATGTTAGTGACATTAGTTTTTATCCAGGGGAATATGAAAATGGAGGAATCACAAACCATTTTATTTTAATACAAGGAATTTAATAATTCTTTAAAAATTTTAACAGATCCCAATATTTGTAATCTGTCTATAAGATGTAGTATGCACTTTTATACTACAAGGCCATAGTAATCAAAACAGTGTGATATTTGCATTAAAACATGACACACAGATCAATGGAACAGAATAAAAAACTCATAAATAAATCCATGCCTATATGGTTATTTAATCTATGACAAAAACCAAGAATAAACATTGAGGTAAAGACAGTCTTATTCAATGAATGGTGCTGGGAAAACTGAACAGATACATGCAAAAAACAAACAAACAAAAAACAAAAGAAAAGAAAAGAAACAGAAACAAAGAATGAATGAAAGACAGAGAAAGGGATGGAGGGAGGGAGAGAGAGAAAGAGAAAGAAAGAAAAAGGAAGAAAGAAAGAAGGAAGAGAGGAAAGAAGGAAGGAAGGAAAGAAAGAAAAAGAAACTAGACCACCTTCTTACTGCATACACAGGAATAAACTCAAAGTGGGTTATAGACTTAAATGTAAGACTCAAAACCTTAAAACTTCTAGAAGCAAATGTAGGAAGTAAAGTATCAGATATCATCCTTAATAATATTATTCTGATGTATCTCCTCAGTCAAGGGAAACAAAAGAAAAACAGATAAGATTACATCTAACTGAAAATTTTTGCACAGCAAAGGAAACCATCAACAAAACAAAAAGACAAACTACTAAATGAGAGAAGATATTTGCCAATGATAAGGGGTTAATATTTAAAATTTATAATAAACTCATACAATTCAACACCAAAAACAGACAAACAAACAAACACACACAAAATGTCCAATTAAAAAATGAGTAGAGGACCTAAACAGACATTTCTCCAAAGAGGACATACAGATGCCAATAGTCATATAAAAAGATGCTCAATGTTACTAATATCAGACAAATGCAAATAAAACCCACAATGAGATATCTCCTCACACCTGTCAGAATGGCTATCATCAATAAATCAACAAACCAATGTTGGGGAGTAAATAGAGAAAATGGAATCCTTGTACACTGCTGATGAGATTGAAACTTTGTGCATCTACTGTGGAAAACAGTATGAAGGTTCATCAAAAAAATTAAAAATAGAACTAACTACCCAATGACTCAAAAATTCTACTCCTGGGTACTTATCCAAAGAAATCAAAACAACAATTTGCTAGATACATGCATCCCTATGTTCACTGCAGTGCTATTTACAATAGTCAAGATATGGAAACAACTGAAATGCCCATTAGTAGATGATTGTATAAACAAATTGTGGTACTTATATACAATGGAGCATTACCCTGCCATAAAAAGAATGAAATCTTACCATATGCAACAACATTGGTGGACTTAGAGAGTATTATGCTAAGTGAAATAAGTTAGATTTAGAAAGACATATACCATATGATCACACTTATATGAGAAATCTAAAGAACACAATAAACAAACAAATAAAATCGAAATAGACTCATGGATACAGAGGACAAACTGATGATTACTTGATATGAGGAAGGTTGAAGCCTGGGTGAGATAAGTGAAGGATCTGGGAAGTACAAATTGATAGTCACAAAATAGACATGGGGCTATAAAGTACAATATGGGGGTAATAGTCAAAATTGTGAAAATTATGTATAGGCTCAAATGGTTACTAGATTTATAAGGCATCACTTCGTAAATTATATAAATGTCTCATCACTATGCTTTACACTTCAAACTATTATAAAATAATATTGAATGTCAACTATAATTTTAAAAAATAGTCATGGGATATAAAATACAGCATAGGAAATATAGTCAATAATATTGTACTTACAGTGTCAGATGGTTAAAAATGATATGGGGTTATCACTTTGTGAGGCATATAAAATATAATCACTATGTTGTTTTGCACACCTAAAACTAATAATAAAATAGTAATATGTCTTTAATGCTCAATTACCTTTACTTATACCAATCTATCTCCAAATTTATATTTTTCATATAACAAAATTAGTAAAGTATTTAGAATTTATATTCACTGAGATATATTTGATGACCAAAATATTTCTATAAGCTAAAAAATTTTAATTTATTACTTTATATTTAGTTAATATTTTAGATATGTCTGTAATTCAACAAGCATTTCTTGATTTCCTTCATTCAACAGTTACATAGTGAATACGAGAGCGATCTGGAAAGTATCCAGCCATGTAATTATTTTGTCATATTGACATTGGTTGGCTTTTTTCCATAAGCCCTTGTATGCTATGTACTTTGTCAAACCCACTGTTGGGTTCTAAGTATAAAGTAGAATAGTATAATTTATATATGTACCTGACAATTTCCAAAGTGCTGATATATAAGGATGAATAAGCTATGATCCCTTCTGTCATAGTTTGAATTCTCCAAACAAAATTAAGCATGCAAGGCATTTCTAGCTAGGAGTGTCTATGAAAGATTAAGGACAGGGAGAGTGAGAAAGTGGGGAAAGCTTAACAGGGGTGTCTAACCCTTTGGGTTCCCTGGGCCACATTAGATGAAGAATTGTATTGAGCCACACATAAGTACACTAACACTAACAATAGCTGATGAGCTAAAAAAGAAATCACAAAAATAATCTCATACACTTTAAGAAAGTTTATGAATTTCTGTTGGGCCACATTCAAAGATGTCCTAGGCTGCGTGTGACCTGCAGGCTGCAGGTTGGACAAGCTTGGTGGTTGGACAAGCTTGCCATAGTACACGATAATGCAGGTTTAACAAAGGATTGGAAAGAAGGCTCTGAGACTCTAACAAAGCACTTATGAAAATTCTAGAGAGTCTAAGAAAATTTGGCCAGGTTAATGGGATGTCCTCAAGAGAAGGCCATCCGTTAAAAGTGCAGCATCATATAGGAAAGGGCCTCCATTAGTATCCACACAGTGCTAAGTTATGGGCTACAAGCAGCCCACAGGAAGCACGACCTCAGCACAAACGTGAGGGTAGGCTCAAGAGGGCTGTAGCTGGGCTATTAGTCAGTTAGGCTTTCTGAAGCAGAAGTGGTAAATTTTCATGGCCATTAGAGTCTACCCCTCAGCACACAACTACTTTTCCTTGCATGTCAGGGAAGCAAATTCTCCATGGTTTCCATGAACATTTTCCTGAGGGCAAGTTTGGAAAGGAGAGGTTAGTGGGAAGAATTGCACCCCATAATTGTTGCACTGGATCTTAAGGTTGCAACTGGTATTTATCATCTCCCCTTCACTGTTCATTTTGTAATATTTCATTCACTCTTCGTTATCAACTCAGCTGGTTTAGCTGTTGCAAAGACCTAGACCTACCAGCAACAATTGACTCTGCACTAATTTTACCTTTTTCAAACTGGGTTGCTGCATGTGTCAGTCATGGTTAAGATGGGGCCAAGTTATTAAACCAGGAGGTACCCAGTGGTCACTTTGGTTCTACGTGCATTCCCCACTGTGTGAAAGAAGCTTATGTCATCCTGCTGATCAGTCAGTTACCCCTCCCACAATGATGACCTCTTAACTGAAGCTCTCTGGACACAAGGAGTCTGAAGTACAAGTGCCTTGATAGCAACCATAGCTAAATCAATGAAACCCTTGCTGTGCAATCTGGAAAGTGTGGTTCTTGGAGGGACTAGGACCTCTAACTTTCATAGTCTAAAGTTTCAGGGATGGAGGTGCAGGTATTGTAGGGCACTGGCTGACAATGAGGCTTCCTTACTGATGCTCAGACATGTAACTGATGAGTATGTATGCTACGAGGTATTCAGCTGGAGAATCCAAGTTCTTTTATCACCTCCACCTTACCTGTGATTCACATCATGCTGTCTAACTCATTCATTTTCCAGTGTCCACCGCTGGGGTTTTAGTGATGCTGTGTGTGGTTAGATTCTTGTTAGTGCCAATGGGAATTATAGAAGCAATTATGGTGACATCGGGTATTTAGCTATTATGCTATGCTAGGCATTTTTTTCTCATTTCTTTCTGAGACTGTCCAAATTTAATTAGGACATTATTTTCTTTCCATCTGGCTATTTCATGGCTCTACTACCCATGTTAAGAAAAAGTTCTCAGGGAAGCAGGGATGGCTCAGTGGGTTAAGTGCTCACTTTGCAGCCCCAGGGACCAAGGATCGAATCCTGGCCCCGGCCCATGTGGACCCATATGATGAACTGGGGAGTGCCCCCAGTTCAGTTCTCACTGAGGTGAGACCCCGGCCAAGTTCCTGCCCTGTGCAGTCCCACGCCCACCTGTGGAATGAAACTACATGGAAAAACTGATGGTGTGCAGCTGTGGAGACTGTTCTGGGCCCTCCCTCTTCTCTCTGTCTCTGTCTCTCTCTGTCTCTGTCTCTCTCTGTGTCAAAAACAATAAAAATAAATCCAAAAAAAAAAAAAGTTCTCAGTATATTTAGCACATACTGTGTAAAGCCCTTCTGGACACTATTGTGATTTAAGTCCTTCGATTATTCCCCACTGACCATTCATGGCCCTAGTACCTTACCTCCAGCATTTCTGAGCTTGACGTTTCACCCTTTCTATTTATTTTTCATTGAGATCCTCTCTGCCTATGAGGCCACATAATGTATGCCTAGCAGTGACTATTTTATTTCATCAGTTTAACCTCCTATTGTGTCTCTCATCCAGAAATTTCTCAGTGTTTTCATGCATCAATAATGTCCTTCACATCATCCATTAATACTCTGGATTAAACGTTTTTTCTTTTTCTCATTTTTTTTGGGGTTATTTTCTTAAAGGCAAGAGAAATAAATGAGTGGGTTAATTTCATCTCTCTGGAACAGAGTCCCAGCTTTAGAATAATTTTTGCAATTTCTTCATATGTAATCTGTAAATCTTATTGCAATTATTTTTAATATAAATTTATTAGTACATTAAGTTGACATCCTTGTGATATTTAATTTTTTTATTTAAAACACTGTACAATTCTTTATGCATTGATATTACCTATTATATTTCTAAACAATGTTTTTGAGGTTCAAAGTAACAGTTTTGGAGGCTCTTCCTTTTATCCAGGGTATGGCTGATTTTGTACATATGTGTATGCTCACATACACACACAACACATATATAATCAGTTATAAATCAATCACACAAAAAATTGGTTCTTAAAATCTGTTTGTGCTGATATTGGAAAACCTCAGTGGTACGGAGAGACTTAATGTTATTTTTAGCTCTTAGATCTATTGGATATTGACATAATTGGAACATACCAAAATTCTCAATCTTTGACAAGATGTAATCTTGTTAAATCTTCCTTGTCTGCGTTGCAGGGTGCTTCTCCATGGGAAGAACGAAACTAAAGAGTCATGGTATGAGAAAGATAAATTTGGCCATAGAATATAAATGGGATGTCTATTTTAACCTAGTGAGTTAAAATTTTAAATCATCTAACAATAATAGAGTATTATCTATACTTTGGTGTAAATAAATTGATGTAGTAATTATAATGTTAAATTTTATGTATTATTGAATGGTAAATGAATTCATACCTTGGTTGTTTGCTTTATATTTTGTATCAACAAGATGTAATTATTTTTACTTGTATTTTGAATTACATATACCTTTTGAAAGACTTCATTTCTTGAGCAATTTTAAGATTACAGTAAAATTGAGAGGAATGTACAGAGGTTTTCCATAGATCCTCTTTCCCCACACATGCATAGCCTTCCCCATTATCAACATTATTTACCAGAATTCTTTACCAAAGATGAACTACACTGGCACATTAGTTCAAATAGTTTACATTAAGGTCACTCTTGGTATTGAACATCAATGGGTTTAGACCAAGGGTGTCAAACTGGCGGCCCCCAAGGTAATCTTTTGTGGCCCATGATGCTCTGAAATAAAATGAAAATAGAAAAAATTGTTATGAAGAAAATAGCACTTAGGGGAGATGGAGGCAATACCGTACACACAATTCCCTCGTTAACCCTTTCATTACTGAAGACGAGCGTACACGTGGCCCAGTGCTTTTCCTGGGGGCCTGTGGGTGTGTATAAATGCACTAACTCAGTTCCAGCAACGTTTGTAAATGTGATGTGGCCTGCGTGAATCTTGCCTGTTGCACCAAATGGCCTGTGTTTTAATTGAGTTTAACACCCCTGGTTTAGACAAATGTATTTTCACTGTCCTAAAAATCCTGTGTGTTTGGCCTATTCATTTCCCCCCATCCCCAAACTTTGGCAACCATTGATCTTTTTTTTTTTTCTCTAATGATTGAAAAAAAAATTATTTAATGTCTTATCAGATTATAGTCACTTTTTTTTAATTGTTAAATTTATTGGGGTGACATCTGTTGGTAAAAGTTACATAGGTTTCAAGTGTACAATTCTACATTACATCATCTATGTATTGAATTATGTGCTCACCCTCAGATAGGTGTATAGCGGTATCTAATCTTTGTTTTGATTTTCATTTCCTAATCATGTGAAACATCTTTTTTTTTTTTCTTCTTTTCTATCTTTTTCTTATTGAATTATTTTTGATGACACAACTTCAAGTGTCATTGGGTAGATATTTTTATGGTTTTCAATTCTTTAAATAATTCAGTTATTATATTCATAATGTCTGAATATGTAAGCTAGTCATATATATATATGTATGTAGATATGTAGACTATACTGTTGTATAGGGTGAAAATAAATTCATTTTTAAAATGTAAATATAATAGGCCAACAATTAAACTAAAGTAAAAAGTCAATTTACAGTTATTTTACCGAATTTGCAGCTCCATGGTCTCCTGAACATGACTATATGATTTGTACATAAGACTGAGTTCCTATTGTAAGAAAAATAACACAATTGCTGACTAACGACCTTTGGAAGTAGCTTTATATCTGAGATAGGTCATTTCTACTAAAATTTCTGTGTGTTCTGAGGAGCAGGTGAGAAGTACACTGAACAGAATAGAGAGTAACTTTCTTACATTATCAGTACCCTCAGTCTATTAGCGATACTATCTGTATCACTAATAGTGATACTATTTTCCAAATTACTTCAGATGAGGAGAAGCATAATTGAATTTAGCCTTCTGGGTTTGTTCTGAGAGACTGTTCATCCTAGAAAACCTGAAACCACCATAGTATCTGGAACTAGACACACAGGAGTAGAGTTAGTTCTCATGACCTGGAGGGTAAGTTACCGGTAGACTTAACAGAGGGGCACTTGTGGAAGCTTTTTGTAAAAAATTGCCTACTTTCATAATTACTCACAAGAAGGACTATAGACCTAATCCAGAAATTTTTGTTACTTTAATTTATAATTTTAATATAAAATAATTATCTTAAAAAGTTATGATGTATAATATTTGTATAGGCATATATTATATATGTCTCTCTGTATCTATCATCTACCTAAATGTTAAGAGCACATTTTGATGATAAATACTCATTTTCTAACATTAAGAGCTTTGTTTTTTAAAAGGTAGATACATTTTTTATATGTTAACATCAACAATATTATATCGTTTTATTATTTTGTTCTTTAAAAATTTTTAAATCTTTTAAAATCAATTTTATCTTTTAGTTTTTCCACAGATCTTACTTACTTACCCTTTCGATCATGACTCATTATCTTCATGGTAATAAATTTCAACGTTCTTTTATCTTTTATGTTTACAGTTTTTTTAAATGTCTAGTTTCATTATTTTTAATTGATGGCAAGTTCTCTTCTCCTAACTTTTAAATGGTAGTAGAGTTCTCATTTAAACATTTAAATGTTACCTTAACTTATATTTTTATTCTTAAATGGTATGGTAGTCAACTTATTTTAATAACTTTAAATTGTAAAATAATTATTTTGTTTTCCCTTATCACTTGCTTTCAAGTATTAGGAAATGAAACAAATAGTTTGTTGTATTTGCCGCCTATGCTATTTCTTCTAGACCAGTCTGCTTTCTCTAATAATGTGGTTTGACCTACTTAGTTGTCAGAGAGGAGCCAAAGCATCAGTTCAGTGAGGACATGCAACTAATCTTGCATTGTGCAGGCTGTTTAAGGAAAACAGGGCTTCACATAATCTAGTCAGAATGAAATATGCTCACAGAACTATCTCCTTGTGCTATCTAAAATTCCTTGTTGTCATACATTTTGGAGAGATTTTGTTGAACTCTAGTATGTGAAAATGGTGGAGAGGGAAATTCCTACTCTATGAAACTCCAGTACACAATGTTCATATAGCTCAGGGGTGGCCAACTTTTCTGTATATAAGATCTACTTTTTATCTTAAAAGTGTGTTGCGATCGACTTGTCATAGACGTAGTCTAAGGGGGAAGAAGGGTTGTGACATGCATACTATGTTTATACACTGTGTTTCAGTATAAGGTGCATTCCAGCGAGGTATGGGTAGATAAGTAAAATATATGTTCAAAACTATTTTTTATTTTTTAAATCACTTATTAAGTTTTCGAGATATAGGCTCATGAAGAAAATAAATTTCCAGACCCAACTTTTGATAGCAGCATTCCGTACATGCGATACCTAAAA
>PVKE010038724.1:0-15323 GCA_004027555.1 Craseonycteris thonglongyai
AAAAAAAAAAAAAAAAAAAAAAAAAAAAAAAAAAAAAAAAAAAAAAAAAAAAAAAAAAAAAAAAAAAAAAAAAAAAAAAAAAAAAAAAAAAAAAAAAAAAAAAAAAAAAAAAAAAAAAAAAAAAAAAAAAAAAAAAAAAAAAAAAAAAAAAAAAAAAAAAAAAAAAAAAAAAAAAAAAAAAAAAAAAAAAAAAAAGAAAGAAATACTGCGGGAAAGCACGCCATTGACTGCTAATGTTACTAAGTAGTCCAGGAAAGGAAAGCCCCATGCACACAGGAGTCAGTGACGAAACATTTGTGGAAGAAGTGAACTTAAGCTGGTTCTTAAAGAAAGTCTAAACTTAAGTATGGAACACAGAGAAAGAAGGGCTTCAAGGCAACCCAGATACCACCCTTGATCTAGAGAGAAGACTGAGCCAGAACAGCTCATGAGAAAAAAAGTTATACTTGGGGACACAGGGATAGATCAGCTGTTGAAGGTTTGCCTCATAACCATGTCACAGCTAATGATGTACAACTATGGAGACTGCTGTGCATCTTCTCCCCTTTCTCTCTCTCTCTCACCTTCTCTCAAACAAAATAAATCTTTAAAGAAAACAGTTATACTACATTAATATTTAAAAAAAACAAAAATCTGTCCTAAGACTTCTGCTTCTGTCCATGACGAAACAACAGGAACCAGATTTACTCTCCTACCTGAATCAAAAAACACAAGACAAAGATAAGAAGTAACACTGTACTAGACATAAGCCAACAGAGGCCAGTGATCCCTGAGACAGGAGCCAAACAAGGTGAGCCGGCAGCAGCCCCAGTTGCCCATCTCGAGAGTTTCCAGGCCGTGGTACAGACAAGGTAACTTGGCAGCGCCAAGAGGATGCTCTGAATAGAGAAGATGCAATTGGGAGACCAGAGGCCAAGAAAGCTGGCACGCCCAGGGCAGAGTCCTAAAGAGGAGAGAGCTGCACACAGTGCCTGTGAGTGAGGAAACTACTCAAGGAGGGACAGGGTCGCTAGAAACGATTAGAGGTTACAGTGCCCACTGCTCACACAGGGCTGGGGACAGCGCCTGCTCCCACCAGCTAGAATGGGGCAGTGGGTAGGGTGCTCAAAAAGGGAACAATTGGCCCCAGACTAAACAATGTTCTGGACAGGGTAAATCACCTAAAAAAATTAAACTGATCCAAATAACTTAACTAAAAGCTCAAAAATATTTATAGGAGATTTCCATGGCAGCTGTGGAAGATGGTGGACAAAGGGGCAGGTCCTGGTGTTTGATGGCCGTGGCATCTTCTGCGCAGGCTGGCAGCCATCATAGCCAAGCCAGTACTGCTGGGCTGGAAGGTGGTGGTTGTGCACTGTGAGAGCATCGACATTTATGGCAATTTCAACAGAAACAAGTCGCAGTGCCTGGCCTTCCTCCACAAGCGGATCAGCACCAACCATCCTGTGGCCCCTACCACTTGCGAACACCAGCCGCATCTTATCATGGACCGTGTGAGGCATGCTGCCCATAAGACCCTGTGGGGCCAGGCCACCCTAAAATGCCTCCAGTGTTTGATGGGATCCCGCCACATGTGACAAGAAAAAGCGAATGCTGGTTCCTGTGGCCCTCAAGGTGGTGTGTGTAAAGCCTACATGGAAGTGTGCCTACCTAGGGCGCCTGGCCCATGGGTTTGGCTGGGTGTACCAGGCAGTTACAGCCACTCTGCAGGAGAAGAGGAAGGAGAAGGCCAAGATCAATTACTGAGAGAAAAAGCAGCTCATGAGGTTATGGAAACAGGCCAAAAAGAATGTGAAGAAGAAAAGTGACAGACCCAGAGGTCCTCAAGACCCATGGGCTCCTAGGCTGAGTCCAATAAAATGCACGGGTATTTCCTCATGCTTGGCCTGGCCTGCCCTTCCTCCATAGCTGCCCTAGGATATGGGGAAGCCCTGCGGCTGCTTTCCAGGGACCACAGGCAGCCTGGGCCTTACAAGGCTGGCCAGAAGCGACCTTAGTCACTACTATTTAAGAAAGGGCCTTTTAAAAAGTTTCAATGGCTCTAATAGCTGTATAGGAATAATTTACCTATGACCTCATTCATGAGAGTTATAGGAAATTGACAGTTGGACGGGCTAGTTCTGTTTCAGTATTTGCAAGTGAGTTGGAAAATATGGCTTTAAACTCCCCACATGGTCAGATACTACATCACTATACTCTGCAGCTGCTAGGACATGAGAGACCACTTAGGGGGCGGAGGAGCCTGGCGTTGTACAAGGGTACTTACAGACGCACAGTGTGGGATGGGCAGCCAAGGAGACATGGCCCTGTACCTTGTTATCAGAAATGAATAAACGATTTTTAAAGAAAAAAAAAAATTTACAGTAATACAAAAACATCCAGGACCCATGCTGTTTGAAATCTACCCAACCTTCTTAACCTACAAATGGCCAAAGGAGAGACTACTGAGAAAACATGGGCCACTACCCTCAACTAACTCAACACAGGCACTGTCATCTAAGGCTGGGAGGCCCATCAAGGTGCTGTCACAACTGTAACATTTGCCACTTTCAGCCACATCCACTGAAGGGCTGTTGTTTGAGAAGCAGTGCGGTGAATCTTGTTCTACAATATTCTAAGCTATGGGCAAGTCTTACGTATTCAGTTGTTTCTATTTAAAATGACTGAGGTGCTGATTTCCCCTTTTATGTTTTATAAAGCTTATCTTATTGAATAAAATCCTGTGTTGTGAGATATAATTTTATTAGAAATGCCAATCTTATAAAAATAAACTGGCAGATTATTGAAGATTTGAGTGAGATTTACAGATCTTTATTTTAAGCAAGGTAATTTTAAGCAAGCAGCTTGTTTGTATGTGAATTCTTAAACAGTCACTATTTCCAAACTGTCCATAAAACAATTTCTCAGAATATTTTAATAAGATTGTGGAAGTATAATGACATTTTTATTTTGTCAAAAGCTCTATTTTTTGTGAAAGAATCTTGGTATACCGGTATTTATTTTATAAAACTACATTTATATAGTTTTAATAGAAATTCTCCTATTATGATTATTTCTGTTGTATTGTTATTCCTATACTATATTTCTATAATAATTACTACTATCCCTATTATATATTATTATATTTTAATACTATATTTTAATACTGCTATTATAGAGGTAATATAATACATGGCACCTTATCTCTCAGTTCTATCAAAATTGCTGACTTCAGGATGAATAACCCAAACTGATCTTCGGAATTATAGTGACAATATGTTGTGGTTTACCCAGAACAAAGTTTGTAGCTGCTGTCCCCTTTACTCTCAGAAGTGACTCATGTTTGGACAATATATTATAAGTTTGCCCTATTCTAACGGAAGTGAACACATTGTACTTTCAAAATGACCAAAGCCTCAAATACAAGCAGAATAAGTGATTTACCCTAATATATCCTAGAATCAAAAATGAGATTAGGATGAAGGCCCCAAGTCTCCTGATTGTCCATTTTCTACGCAGCTTCCCATTAAAAACAAAATTCACAAATGAACGGGTCCCACCCCTCCCTAGCCCCTGACTTCTGGTGTAAGGTGGCTTATTAAGTCTTTACCAGCTGCTTCCATTCCCTTTGTTCAACTGTAAGATGCTCTGGGAAAACTTTTAAGACTTTTTTATACCAAGTCTACACCAAGTGTTATAAATGACACTATTTGTATATTTAATTTACAAGAATTCAACTGCCTGACACTCAGAAACAAAGAAAGAAATGATGGTTCCCATAAGCCTGGCTATTCTGTCCAGCTCACCGCCCACAGGTGATGGTGGCGGAGGGTGGGAGGCAGAAGATCTGCCTGACCATCTGGTCTCAGGCACAGCTATGAACTGAGCCTTCAGGGGCCAGGTAGGTAGGTGGTAAGGCTCCTTCCACACTTTCCAGTAAGAAACAGAAGGGATGGAGAGTCACAAGAAAAACTGACCATGGGAGAGTGCAGGGAACGATAACCTTGTTTATCCAAACACAGGGACAACAATGAAGAAGAAGAGGAACAGTGGACCCCCCCCAAGAACTGCCACCAATGACCCTTTATGAATTTCATCATACACACTGGGACATCCCACACAGATTCACATAAACACAGACCTTACTGTGGAGGCTGTCTATACAAAACTATGGGCTTTAACCAGCTGAAGAGGTTGTTTAAACTGAAGAACTGAGACCATTGGGGTCTCTTACCCCAATGAATTGCCTTGTGCTTTATCTCACAAAACTCTCATTCTGAAATAACTGAAATCCTGATAATGTCTGAGAAAGCTAAGAAGACTGGAGTCATCTGAACTCTGCACACTCTCATGCAGCTATCAGTTGCCTTAAGGTGATGAACATCAGGGAAAAGACAGCAAGCCACACAGGAGCAACAAAATGTGCAGGAGGCCACCTCAGAGAAAGGCGCTTTCTCCCAAGTCCACCCTCAGGCCTGGGCTCATGCTGCTGCTTAGCCCCTACAGGCACACCTGATGGTGGTATGACCTCAATACTCAAAAACACTTCACCTGCTGAATACTGAAACATTCAATTAAAATATGTAAATGTACCACTAAAGAGATTTAAAGGAACTGAATTACAAAGGCAGCACTTCCTTTCAGAGGCTTACTTACACACCAGGACAGGGCTAATTACAGAGCCCTGAGTCACACTCCTTCCTTGGGCAGAATTCACACTAAATGGTTTTCTGCTTAGAAATGCACTCCACATGATCTGCCCCGAAGAACAGAAGTAAAAGGTCATTTTCTGTGTTATTTTTTCCTGAGATTAGCTATTAATCTAGCTCGTTGGAGGTAACTTCCCACACCATTGTCAAAGCATCAAATCTCAGGGGAGCTGGATGGCTCAACAGGTTAAGCACTGGCTTTGCAGCCCCAGAGACCAAGGATTGAATCCCGCCCCAGCCCATGTGGACCCATATGTTGAACTGGGGTGTGCTTCCTATGAGGGAGGCCCCCAGCCCAGTTCCTGCCCTGCACGGCCCCCACCCACCTGTGTAGACTGAAACCATGTCAAAAACTGATGACATACAACTATGGAGACTGCTCTGGCCTTCCCCCTTCTCTCTGTCTCTCTCTGTCTCTGTCCCTCTCTTTCTCTGTCAAAAACAATTTTTTTAAAAAAATCTTGAAAAAAAAAAGCATCCAATCTAATTTTTCCAAGGTAGTGGGTCCTCTGCAACTGAAGAAGGCCCAATATTTCTTTACTTTTTCCAGAGTCAACCACAACACCTTGAACTGCCCAAACCCAGGAGCAACCCCACCCACTTGACCTGTTACCTATTTGACTGGAAATCAAAGGAAGAAGACTCTACTCCAAAAGACATTACCACAAGGAGAAAATCTAAAGTAGTAGCAAAGAGATTTTATCATTTAATGTTTTTGCTTTCTAATTGCAACAATGCTCTTCATAAAGAGATCCTTCCAGATACTAAAGCAGTGCAATGCCCTCAAATGAACCTCAGTGCAGGCAGGCAAACCTGCCCCCAATGAACAGGGCACAGCTGGCAGCAGCTGCCCCTACAAGCACAAGTGTCCGGTGCTGCCCCTGATAGCAAAAGAGCTCCAAACTCTCTGCTTGGTGACAACCCCACTATTTCCCCACTCAGAGCCAACAACTGTTAAATCTCTAGCATCAAACCACAACTGCGAATAGCAACTCCCTTAGATTTTATCTTCCAGGAAAAAGATAACTGAAGAAAATCACGTGTTTTAAGCCATTTCTCTTTTCCAGTACAGTCTCAGCCAAAGGCTTGATCACTCATGGTTCCACCAGCACAGACACTCCAGGAGAAAACAGTAAGCACAAGAAGGGTGAAAGCAGCTCATACACCAGCAAACGAGCAGGACAGAGGCTCAAACACCAGAACAGAGGCTCATAACATCAGCAAATGAACTTAGAATACTGGGCTACCGAAACAAACTCTTCTCTTGTTAGAACACATCTAAGAGTCCAAGAATGCTCTGTCCCTTGGCATTTTGTCTCTAACATCTCCACACTCCATTCCTCTAAGTTCTTTTAAAAATCTATAAAGGAGCTCAGTGTCACTATCTTTCCCAGGATGGAAAAGTATGCCTATGGCAGGCATATGTCTCTCTATGTAAGTGAAGGGAGGTGGGCTTATTAAGTCCCCTTCTTTTTTATTACAGCATTCTGACACAAAGCAGATCTCCTAATATATGGCAACCCCGAAGACTGAGCTAAATCACTTCCATTCACCTCCATTCCACTGAAACATCTGTGTTTCCGCTTATTATCATGTTATGAAAACGCTCAGATTCATTGGATCCTTTGGGGAATACACTGGAACTCACTTTCCACTACAAGCTACCATAGTCCTGGCTTACTCATTCGCATTCATATTCCTCAGATAAGTAGCACTTGCAGAATAAACGTACCGGTATTACTACTGGTGAATGGTAATTTCCTCCAATATCACTGATTAGTTACTGGTGGTTCAACAAGGCCTTGAGTTCACTTCCTTTGTCTGTGGTGCTAACTCTGACCCCAAATCTGACGTTCTACTAGCACCTGAATGCATCCTGTGGCTGTTCTAGAGGGCCAGCAGTACCTCAGAGGTGCCCACAGCCCATCAAGACACTGGAATGTGACATCAGGCCCCCAGAAGACTATCCAATCCAACAGGACACCATAGACTCGGAACGGGCTGGGATCCTAATCTCAACAGCTCAATATGGAGCTTTTTTTTTTTTTTTTTTTTTTTTTAAATTTATTGGCGTGGAACATCTTTGACCTGGACCTTCCTGGGGAATTTCCTGAACAGTATCTAATGCTGCTCTCACTTTCTACCTACTTGAATGGCCCTCTTCATCTATTAACTGTGAACCAACATGAAGGAAGAGTTTGGGGGTGGGGGGCAGGGACTGCTATAGATTTGCAAGTGGGTTTTTATGTTGGGAGGAGTATGTTATGCATTTTTATCTATGTATGAATATAATGATAAACTCTAACCAATCTGTTAAAAATCAGAATTTGTTAGTGCCAGCTGGTAATTTGTTTCAAACTCCCCTTATCCCATGATATCTGAAATACAAAACTTAATTTGTTGACAAAACAGCGCCCCCTCTTGTCTTCAAATTCCTTAAAACATCACCAATACTGTTTAGACCAGTTCTGTTCAATAGAATTATCTGTGATGGAGATGCTGGGATGGCTCAGCGGGTTGAGCACTTGTCTTGTAGCCCCAGAGTCCAAAGATTGAATCCCAGCCCTGGCCCACGCAAACCTATATGCTGAATTGAGGTGTCTCCCCAGTTCAGTTCTCACCAGAGCAAGCCTTCTTTGTGGGAGGCCCCCAGCCCAACTCCCACCTCAGGCATGCTTCCCATGTGGGAGGCCTCCAGCTTGTGGGAGCATGCCTCCCATGCGGGAGGCCCCTGACCAGTTTCTTCCCTGTGGGGCCCTTCACTCACCTGTGGAATGAAACTACATAGAAAACTAATGACGTGCAGCTATGGAGGCTGCTCTGGGTCCTTCTCCTTCTCTCTGTCTCTCTCTCTATCAAAAACAATAAAAATAATCTTTAAATAAAAAGAATTATCTGTGATGATGGAAATGTTCTATCTCTGTTCTGTCTAATACAGTAGAATGAGAATGTGTCTAGAAATGTGGCTAGTGAAACTGAAGGAAATTTTTAATTATAGTTCATTTTAGTTAAATAGTCACTGTGGCTAGTGACCACTGTACTGGACAGCATAAGTGACTCTAGACAATGTCCCTTACAAATTCGCTGGAATGCAAACTTATTTACTTACCCAACTCTCTCCCCTTGGCAGAGTGGACAAGCAAAACAGGAACTGACATCCTTCTGGACATGCTTCCTGACCTCCTTCACTCTGTCCTGACAGTCCTGACAACTAGGTCTGCACGCTCCTGGATCACCTTCCTCCATAGGAGGTTTTCAACCTCAGCACTGCTGACATTTGCAGCTAGACAATTCTTTGTTGTGAGGGCCAGCCTGTGTATTTTTAAATGCTAGGTAGCATCCCTGACCTTTATGCACTAGAAGCCAGAGCATTTCACCCTTCCCCAGTTTTAACAACCAAAAATATCTTCAGACAACACCAAATGTCCTTGGGATGCAACATGGCTGAGAACCACTGCTCTAGGAATAACTTTACAAAATAAACACAAACATACAGTAAGAAAAACAATAAGAAAAACACTATTCTTAGAATTTCTGTAAGTCTCAGTTTAGCTTATAAGACAAGACTAGGCTACTCAAATACTTGCCCTTGTTTAAGTGCCCTTTTAATCTATCCTTTGCACCTACTCGTTCAAAATCTGAGTCAGTCCAGAAACTGTACTTGAAAGACTGTATTCAAAATAACTGGCCAGCGCTCTTCAGAAGTGTCAAGATCATGAAGGACAAAAACTGAGGAACTGTTTCGATTGGAAGAGACTCAGGAGACGCAACACCTAAATGCAGTGTGGAATTCTGAAGCAAATCCTAGACGAGAAGAGGACATTAGTAGGACAGCTGACAACTGTAAAAATTCTGCAGATTAGTTCATAGTATTAGGTAACTCGGTGGTGTTGATCACTACTACAGATATGTGAAATGTTAACACTTGGTGAAATAGGAACTTTTTGTTCTGTTTTTGCAACTTGATTGTAAGTCTGAAATTATTCCAAACATAAAGTCACTTCTATAAAGTCATATGGTGTATATATGACACACACACATAGAGTATACACCTTAAACTAATACAATATTATACGCCAATTATATCTCAAGAACACTGGAGAACAGCTGGAAAAATGTGAGCATTCAGTAATAAATCAAGCCTTCAACCTTGGTCATCGATGTGGGGCAGGTGGTTCAGCCAGAACACCCTCCCATCCAACCTGGAGACAATGTCTTTTGCTGTCATCCAAAGTTGTTGTGACCAATTAGAAATTTACTCAAAAAAGCCTGCATCAAAATGAGAAGAGGCCACTATCATGTATGTATCTCAGTCAGCCTCTCTATAGCCTGGGGTGCTTATAACCAGATAAGAGGTACCATGTAGGTTTTGTATTAAACTACACTTTCTCTCATTTTAAATTTTTTTAATGGAAAGCAGTAAAAGAGTACAGTTGAACTACGAGCACAGTAACTCTTTGCTAGAACATGCTACTCGCTAATGTGCAGTTCATTACTTCTACAGGACCTCCAAGTTCAGGGTGGGCACCTGGGATCCACATGGCCTGAAGGGGCAGGGAGGCCAAGCAAGGCCTGAGGAGAAGGACATGGAAACTGCACAAGTCGCCTTTCCTGACATCATCTGCTGCCCTGCATTTTCACTCACAGTGCGACTGTCCTAGACACAGGTGACCTGACGCTCAAAGACATGCAGTTCTGAGTGGTGGAAAAATGCACTGGGCTGGAAGTGATGCCATGGAGAGAGATGCATGAGTGGTCATGTGCTCTTTATACAAAGGACAACAGAGCCTGCGCATAAACACCAAAACAACATCCATGAAAACAGGGTTAGAACGGGAATCTACACAGTGCCCCACGCACACAGGGGTTTCACTGGGGAGCACCCTCGCTGGGCAGGGCAGTCATTTCTCAGGACAATGTGAGGCCAGCTGCACCTGACCCCCCTGCTCCTATTCCCAGGAACGGCCTCTACTTCCCCTCCTCTAGCTAAAGCTGCATTGTAAGCTTCTACATCACTTTTATGATAGAAGAGGCGAGTAATAATAGCCTCAACTTATTTAACCTGAGTGCTACACACTGAGTTTTACAACTATCTTTTTTCTTTGAGCCCTTACCACTGCTCCATAAACCCTATAACTAAAATAAAAGAAAATGAGGTTTGGAGAGGGTAAGCATTGGGCTCTGTTTTAATCATTCTCCCCTTTTGTAACATATGCTACTTAGCCATCTTTCTTCCTACTGGGGAAAGAGGAACAGTATCCCCAGTATTGCACCCATGTCCTGGGGAGTGGTGGGCATGGAGGTGCTGGCATGTATTAATGGGAACTTGTGTGAGCTTCTCACACCTGTTCTCACCCAGATGGTGGCTCTGTGAGGGCCAGGCCTTGCCTTTCTTATTCCTCACAGTGAGCCTGTGGTCAGAACAGGGCCTGAAAAGGAGACTCAGCAGTATCTACTGACTGGAGCACAAAGCTCATTCAAAATGCCTACCACAGCACTGTCCAACAGAGCTTTCTGTGAGATGGAAATGCCCTACATCTGTGCAGTCCAATAGCCACCATCCAACCAAGCATTTAAAATGTGGCTAATGGAACTAAGAAAAAATGATTAATTTTGTTTAATTTTCATGAACTTGTTTCCATGGCGACCTGTGGCTGGTGACGAGCCTATTAGTGAGCGCAGGTCTAACCAATCCTAATATCTCACACCATTCTATGTCCTCGCTGACGATGCTTCAAGTCCCTGCCCCATGGCACCATCCCTGCACAGTTCGCTGCTGTGTGAGCACCACGCTGGGGCTGAACACATGGTGGGTGTTAAGGTTGCACTTTCAAGGTGCTTAACTAAGGAGTAAGGGAAGAAACTAAATAAATCAAATAAGCATGACTCATGTTGAAGATGCAATTTTTGGATTGCATCAAAAGCTGGTGGAGAACAACAATGTTATTCACTGATCACTTTTCTTTATTAATATAAGTGAGTCATCAGAACAATGTCCCCTCTCTTCCTATCTACCACCAACCACTGCAAAAAGGAATAATAAAAAGTCAAAAGAAAAGCAAAGAGTAATTTTGTTAGCAAATGTACCAGTTATAAAAAATTTGAACCATGGTTACCCAGGTGTAGATTAGAAGCAGGAAAGATGAATGTTTCCAGAAAATGTTCAAATATAGAAGCAGCATATTTCACATTAAAAGAGTTCAATGTATCAATTATTTGCAGAAGGAAGAGTGTTGGATAATTCACGTGCAGTGCTTTTCTGCTTGGTGCCTATGGTGCCAAGTGCTAAGAGCCCAGGTTGGTAGCCACAGCCCTCTCGTCCTGACTCCAGCCTGTCCCTTTGAGCTACTGACCTCAGAGACCAGCAAATCAATGGTTGGCAGAGAAGCTGTCCTCTTCCCTAAACAACCCTCTCCACCAGTAGGGCTTGTTCTGGTGAGCCTAATGACTCTGTGAAACCTAAGGCAAGGGAGATGACCTCTTCTCCTTCCCGAGCCTGCCCCAAATGCCCCAGACAAAAGCCATTCCCACTGGGAAATGGCCAAAAGAAGCACAGATACATGTGTAGAGAGTTTGTGGCACTAAAATTATCAACATGCCACACAACAGACTTTCCTTTAAGAAGTTAGAAACCATTTCATTACCTTCATCACTGATAAAGCTGCTAGTCTGTAAACATCAAAGTCCTTGTCATAGGTATCATGTTAATATTTAATTACACATAAAAGAGGGAACTCGCCGTCCAGTCCTTGTGTTGGCCAATATGTGCACTGACTGAAGAATAAACCGTGGAGAATAGTGCAGTTCGGGTATGGCTCGCACAAAGTATATCTACATATTCATCAGGGCACCTTAAATTGCAAGCACAAAGATTTCAGACCCGGGCACAACCTCTTGTCATCTGTCTCTACCCATGGCACTGACACCAAAAAGTGAATGGCAACCCAACAGCTAGCTTGATGTTTTATCACGTGTGAGATTCTCCAAGCATCTGGGGCCAAGGAAAGGACAGGAATAAGCTACCCCAGGTGGGGGCAACAAGGTGGGGGTCACTGTCTAGCCCTGGCGCTGTCCAATATGGTGACCACTGGCCACATGTGACTATTTAAATTTAAACTTAATAAAATTAAGGTTCCACAACCACACTAGTCACATTTAAAGTGCTCATTAGTCACAAGTGATGAGTGGCTAATGTACGGACAGTGCAAAAGGGGGATACTTTCAACGTCGCAGGAAATTACACTGGATAGCCCTGGTCTAGTTTGAAAACAATAACAACACCGACTAAAAGTCTTTCTGCTTTTTACTGTCAACATGCATAGGCAAATCTCAGCGATATTGGTGACAAGTCATTCCTTTCTGTCGGCTTTGGCCCTCCCTGTAAGCCATTGTCAAATAAATCTGCCTACTGATAGAGGATAACTTTAATCCACAAGCAAACTAAAATGTCAGTTGCATCACTGCCCAAATGAATGCTAAAAATTAGAAGAAAAAAACCTAATATGTACCTCACTCCCTTTTCCTGTCTCTAACAGACCTACCCTAAAGAAAGTCTACAGCTGATTCTATGAAAATCTGGAGAGAAATCTGGTAAAATAATTTGTAATTACCAACCTGTGTATAAGCCCTGAAAATTGTACATAACATATACACAAGAGGGAGGGAGGTAAACACAGAGCAAACCACTTTTCTTCTACCCAATGTCTCTATTTCATATAGAAGAGAAAAGGCAACTCAGCCCTCAGGGTCTCATTTAGGCCAAACATAGGCCTAAAATAGAACCCCAGTCCTTTCTTCTGTACAAGAGTGGAACTAACAGGACCATGGAGAGCCATTCAGTTCTCTATACTGATCCATGCATTAAACATTAATGTGGCTACAGTCTCTATCCTAGCAGAATATTAAAAATGCACACAATGTTTCTGATTTCAGTTCCCATAGTAGTCCGTAATACTTTCAGAGAGGGCTTTGCATTTTGGATTTTCATTCAGTTATCCCCTCCTAGCCACTGCTAGCTCCAACTGCTAAGTGCTCTGCCTCTTCCCTCCCCCACTCCCAGTCAAGGGCCAAAGAAGGGCAGACTTCCAAGCATTTCCTCCCAGGTACACGTGTTATCCAATTAAGCACCACTTCCCGAAGATCTTTGCCCAGGTAATTTCTGTGAATGCATCACAACTAAAGACCAAACACTAGAAAAGCAGACAACAAAAATAACATTTGGGTATCTACAGATGCTCCTGAACTATGACAGGGTTACATAAGTTGAAAACAGGTAAATCAAAAATAAGTTTAATACTGAACACCATAGCTCAGCCTCGCTTACCTTAAACATGTTCAGAACACTTGCATTAGCCCATAGTTGGGTAAAATCCTCAAATATAATGAATACACTGTCAAGTATCAGTTCTTTACCCTAACAATTGTGTGGCTAACCAGAAGCTATGGCTCACTACCCCTGCTCAGCATCACTGGAAAATATTGTACCATATATTGCCAGCCCAAGAAAAGAGCAAAATTCAAAAAGTACAGTTTCTACTGAATGCATATCACTTTCCCATCATCATAAAGTCGAAAAATTGGGGAAGTCAGGGTGGCTCAGTGGGTTAGGCGCTCACTTTGCAGCGCCGGGGACCCAGGATCGAGTCCTGGCCCCGGCCCCGGCCCGTGCAGACCCATATGCTGAATTGGGAGCTCCCCCATTTCAGTTCTCTCTCTGTCTCTGTGTATGTGTGTGTCTCTCTCTCTGTGAAAAAATAAAATAAAAATAAATAAATAAATAAATAAAAAATATATATATATATAAAGTCAAAAAATCATTTAGTCAAATCATGGTAAATCGGGGACCACCTGTATTACAGGAAGGTAGATTAGATTGTTCCAGATAGGTGACCTTCCAGATGCTTCCAGGGTAAGTGTTTATAACCCAAAGTATATTTAAGTATGTCTAAATTTGGGCACACCATGAGAAGGCAAGGTTCTTTTGAAAAGACAATAATGCTTTGAAAAACAGAAGGCAGCAGGAATTGAGGAAGACCAAGTATGAGATAACTTGACTCTGTGAAAGAAGCCAGAAGCATGAGTCAACAGGAGCTGAGCAGGGCTGTCAAAGACGTGATACTATGGACGTCACTTAATCACAGTGTTGCTGGGAATCAGTCGACCCAACAGCATGTAACACACACAAAGGCCACGACACATTTCCCCGCCATTACGTAAGAATACCCAGGAGTTTCCCTGTTCCGTTTTTTCCTCAGGGCCTTTGCACGCGCTGCTCAGACTCCCTGGAATGCTTCCTATCCCCCCTCATCTCATTCACACTCTTCTGTTCTTCAGCTCAGGTTCCCTCCTTGGGGAAGCCGTCCTGACACTCCACGTAAGTCCAGGTTCCCCCAATCCATGCTCTCATGACACCTTGTATTTACATGTCATGACACTTATTACAATTTATAATTAATATTACTTGTAGGATTACTTGCAGAATGTCTGTCCCACCCCCACAAGTCTGAACAACCAGTGAGGAGTGTCTCTGTGTCAATTCTATTCTTCATTATACCCTCAATACCCAGTACTAAGTGTGGTATAGCAGGTAATAAATAAATATTCAATAGACGAAGAGATTAATTACTGAATGTACACACATTTTTTGGCAATCAGGGAAACATGCTCTTGTACTGAGACGTAACTTCAAATATAGATAGCTGGGTGCATGGGTTTTACTAAGTCAAAGAGATAAAGAGATGTTTTGTTTTTCTCTCTTGAAACCAGCCCTTGGCATCAGACTGCTCTTCTGGGAAATGGTTTCTGTCTAAAGATAGAAATCACTAATTGAACAACCTCAGAGGTGGAATGAGATGACATACATGACGAGGCAGACGTCCAAATCTGCTTAAGGAGGCAGAATTCCAGCCTTCTGCAAACAAGTTTTCTCAAATTGTAGAAAATTACCTTCTTCGTTACTGTCAAAAGACTATGAATCCATCTTCAAAACACTCTATTTATATATTATTGTATAAATGTAATGCCCCTCTCTTTCTTCTCTGTTCCAATAAGTCTGACCTGGGCCACCACAGGTGGGAAGCGCTTGCTCCTTTATCAGAAGATACTTCTGCAATTACATTCCTTTTAGTTCTAAAGCAGTTCAGATTTAGGGCCCTACATCTTGGCTGCCCCTCACCTCCTTCCCACCAGCATCACCACCCTCATACCCTGCATGCAGGCCATACCGTATTTTCCGGCATATAAGACGACTTTTGAAACAAAAAAAAGTCACCCGAAAATCGGGGGTCGTCTTATACGCCGAGTATATCCCAAAAAATGTCTCGATATGCCGCTAAACGAATTTTCCAACTCGATCCCGAAGATTGTCTGGATATGCCGCTAAACGAATTTTCCAACTCAATCCTGCACCAATCACTGCAAGGTTGCTCGGACTGCCTCTCTAACTCAGCCAATCCAAGCAGGCTTTTTATGCATGCAAATTATACATGTTCTGTACCCGAAGCTACACTGTGTTCTAGTAAAAAGCCTGCTCAGATTGGCCAGAGTCAGAGAGGCGGTCTATTATAACCTTTGAACCTTTGCTTGTTGTGATGGGCTCACCGTGGTACATACAGTTGCAGCACAGGAACGTTCTGT
>PVKE010038725.1:0-15322 GCA_004027555.1 Craseonycteris thonglongyai
ACTGATAAAGAAGTTGTGGTACATTCACACAATGGAATACTACTCAGCAGTAAGAAAAGATGAAATACAGCAGTTTGTGACAACATGGACGGACCTTGAAATTATCTTATTAAGTGAAATAAGTCAGACTGAAAGAATCAGGAAACATATGACCTCACTTATAGGTGGAATATAAAACTGAAAGGAACAAAGAAACAAAGACTCATGGACACAGTCAATAGTTTAGTGGTTACCTGAGGGTAAGTGGAGAGGTGGGTGGGAGAGATGGGTGAGGGAAGTAGGGAGGGGGAAGCAAACATATGGTGATGGAAAGTGAGTTGATTCTGGGTTTTGAGCACATAATGAGATGTATAGACAATGTAATGTAGAATTGTACACCTGGAAACAATGTAATTGATATCAATTAATGTCACCCCAATAAATTTAACAACAACAAAAATAAGTTAAGTTAGATATTACACATCCAAACATTCAAATTATTTATGCATCATGTAATGAATAAAAAGACCTATTTGATTTTATCAGAAATGAACTGTATAATGTGTCCATAAGGAAATCACTATGCTCAGTGCCTTTTGAGTATCACTGATACTGTTGTTTTTTTTTTAAATTGAAGTATGAGACTTCCTCTGTTGCACAGCACAATTTTAGGTGAGCCTGCTCTTGTCAATTAGTATGTGTACATGTAGAATTCAACTACATGAAATGAAGTTACAAATACTACCTCATGCTTTTGTAAATAACAGCAAAATCAGCTTAGAAGTTAAAATGTTATAGAATGGGTCTTTCTCATAATCTTTCAGGTTATGACAAATAATTTTGTACTTTTAAAACACAGAAGCAGTGTTTGAGTGACATGTAAAGCCAGTCTTGTGATTTTATTGTCACACTTCACAATTTTAAATTACGAGGGCTGTCTGGAAAGTACCCAGCCATGTAACCATTTTCATTATATTGACTATGGCTGGATTTTTTTCTGGACAGCTTGTATTTCTCACTATCATTTTTGTGAAGAAGGACCAACGCTGAAAGTCTTATACACAAAGCTTTGGTGAAATTAGGAATTGATTGTATATTCAGAGCAACTGTTGATGATCATTATCATGTATAAAATTGTCATGATTTTAGTTGAATGCTTTACTTGTTAAAGATGGTTTCACTGGTGGTAGCTCTTACAGCTAAATTTAATTTTACAATGAACATTAAGTGGTCAAATGACTCATTTGCAAAAGGCCAATTTGTAACATGATTGTGGAGAAAGAGGGTCCTAGTATTTTTAAAATTTGCGTCTTCAATACAAAAGTTAAAATGTGTGTGTGTGTGTGTGTGTGTGTGTGTGTGTGTGTGTTGATAAAGAATAATTATTCCAGGGTGGTCTAGAAGAATTCCCTTTGTGATTTAGAGAAATGAAGCTGAACTTTATATTTTACGTTTTTTTCATTAGCTAGACAGTAATTTATGGCACTTAATTATTGTATAAGATGCAGTCAAGAAAAAAATGTTCTGTCATAAATATCAGAGAGTGAATTAGGAACTCTTCCCACAAGTGGTTTTTTACACCCTCTAACTCATGCATGTCATTCTGGTGACAGCTGTGGATTCAGAATTGGGAAAACAATAACAAAGCTTAATGAGATTTGTAAATTATTATAATAAAAAAACCCCGTCAAGCAGCCAAACTCATTTTTGCAGTCATTTAAAACTCTATTGCAGAAGAGACTTGATTTAGAATAAATAACATTTTTATTTTTTTCAAAGAGATAGAAAATTTAACAGATTTTTCTGTATATGAATTGTTAAAAATTTCTTAAGAGTGGAGTGTGGTAGGTTGAATAATGTGTCCCCCACACATCTTAGAGATTTTCCACATCTGAATTCCTGGAACCTGTGAAGATGTTACTTTACATGGTAAAAGGGACTTTGCAGATATGATTAATTTAAGTTGAGATGGAGAGATTATCCTGTATCATTGGAGGTCAGCGACAGTGTAGTCATAAGGGTCCTTGTAAGAGGGAAGCAGATCAGTCAGCAGTAGATGTAAGAAAGCAGAAGATTGAAATGATGCCAGGAAGGGGCCACAAGCCAAGGAAAGCAGGTGGCTTCTAATTTAGAAACTAGAAAAGGCATTAGAAGGTACCGTATTTTTCCATGTATAAGACACGCTCATGTATAAAATGACCCCTACTTTTCTGACCCAACATTAATAAATCAATACATGGGTTACTGTTGTGTATAAGATAACCCTCAATTTTTGTTCTAATAATTTTAGGCAAAAGTATCATTTTATACACAGAAAAATACAGTAAGTATATTCTTAGGAATTGTCATTTTTGTGTGTGAATGTTATAGCTTAGAATGTATTATTTTTCAAAGAGAAGGCTTTTGATAACCATTTATATTTCTTTTAATATTGTGGGTTTATTTGTTTATTTTTTGACTATATCTGGAGTCAATTTGGTAGTTGAATTATGCTAGAATGATATATATTCTGTCTTTGTTTTAAAATTAAGTCTTCAAACTTCTCATCTTGAATGTTTAATGAATTTGTTTTTAAAGTTCATTTAATATAAAAATATATAAAGCTGAATTTTCTTATGTGCAAAATTTTTAACCATAGTCTCTAATTATTGACATGTTAATTATAATTGTGGTTAATATATAATGTGTAACTTTTGTTTTTTTTTCCCAAATCTTTGTTACCTCATATAAAACAAGATTGACATGTAGAATGACCTACATAGTAGCCTGATTATCTACTTAGTCTTGGTAAGAACACAAATTCTTTCTCTGTGTCTTGATACTTTAGCTTTATCTTGAGATTGGCTCTCTTCTTTATCAGAGTTAGATGCTTTCTCACTCACATCCAGTAACATAGATTGAGAGAATTTCTACTGTTAACCATGGGCCTTTTCTCCATTTTGGACCAATTATGACCACATAACCACTTCTGGGACAAAAGCAGGTAACAAGAGCAAAGACCAGCCTTTGCTGTGATCAGACAAATCACAACTCATCCTCAATTTGAGAACAGAGCCAGTTTTCCTTAGAGAAAAAAACTGTGAAGAAGTAGGGGACATAATATTGGGAGAAAGAAGAAAGAAAAAGATGATGGCTAGGAACCTTCGTTAGTCTTTTTCATCAGTTTATATCTTTCCTGTTATTTTATGTGGGTTTTAATTTTGTTATCATTGGTATGTGAGTGCCTTTTACAGTAAGGATAGATATTGAGCTGCAATATATGCTTGTTTTCCTTAATTTATTTAATTTTAATTATTTTTGTAATTTTTTTTTCCTGGAAAAGTTTGCAATTTTATATAGTCAGATCTATCAAGTAGAATTTCTATTATTTCATTTATTTGTAGGAGTTTTTTTTTTCTTTTTTATTAATAGATCTTTTCTATTAAAAAGTTCCCATAAAAATTATTTTGGTATGTGATATGTAATGAAGCATTAATTTTTTATTTTCCAAATTTTAATCAGTTATTAGTATCTGTTTTCATTTACTAAGATATCCTTTCTTTACCCACTGGATTTTTCAAATGAGACCAGGAGGTATTTAAAACTTCTTATAATCAGTGAGAATGTCACAGAATAATTTGTGATCTGTCATGAAAGATAGTTCAGCCCACTGGTGTTCAAAGTTAATTTTCCAGGTATTTTTATAGTCATACTGAAAAAAAAAAGCAAGAAAACTAAAATATGCAGAGTACCTAATGTGTGCTCTGTGATTTCTATATATTATTTAATTTAATATTTATAGCACTTTTTTTGGACTGGTTATCATTCTCATCTTATGAATGAGAAAACCAAGAGGTTAATCAACTCCTCCAGAGTCTTATAAACAGTGAATGAAGAGGTAGGAGTCAGTTTTTGCCTCATAACATATAAGCAAAATACACCAGGGCTGTGTGTTGGTGAAATATTTAAGGGTATTGAAGCCTCCTTACGTAAGAGTCTGTTAAGAAATTTGTGAGCCATGTAAATATTGAAACTTCTTGAAAATAGTTGTGGGACTATTTCTTTTACCCATTTCTGTCCTATTCTTTTAGGTAGCTGAAAGGTTCTCATTTGGTAAACAAATATTATTTTATTGCCATGTCTTTCCACCTTATCCCTCTTGTAAGGTGAGGTATCTATCATTATCTTTGATAACATTGGCTTTCATCATATACTGGAACAGACTAAGAGTTCAATGATTCATTACTTCCCAAATCACTGTTTAATCCAGCATTAGAAATCATTTTTATTTTCCTGATGACAATGAAGTGGCCCAACAGTTATTACTCTTTATAGATAAAAAGTATGACAAAAATATGATAGCCTTAGGCATAGCTTTTGCTTTGCTTCTGGAATAATTACATCTCATCCCATGGAGAAGGTGAATAAAAGTATATGTAATATGATGTTCTAAGAAGATAATAAATTCACTTCTGATATCTCTGTCTTTTCAATGCAAATATCTGATACATTCAAATGACATGAGACTAACCTTTTTATAAGTCAGTTCCCTATTGATTCCATGATAAGGGTCACTAATATATAATGCCATTCCTAGAATCTTGAAAGGCAGGCACTCTATAAAATCACTATTAGGAGCTAATGTAAAGAAAATTTCTTTTTGTTTTACAGGACTACAATGTGTTTGTTTATCAAATAATAATAAAAAACAGAGTTGACTGCATTATTTTTGCTTTGTTCAGGGAAAGATCAGAGCTAAATGTATTGCTAGGTCGTGATTACTGCATTTGGTTTCATGATTACCACGTTAATTTCCACCTGTCCTTAGTGGCTTTAAGTTTTATATGTATACTTTTTAATAGCCTTATAATAAGTATATCTTTTCTTATAATCCAACTCAAAACCAACTTGAGTATCAGAAAAAAAGACTTAAGTTAAAATTATGAGATATATTCTTCCTCTAAATATTGGATTTTCTAGACTACCAAAGGCCAGCCTTTTCATAGCCTTCTAATTGGTTTGCTTTGAAACAGAATAAAAAATTCTCAGGATGGGTGCCATAAAAATTCAATTAGCGACCATCAGTTTCAACAGGATATTGAAGTAGCTCAGACTATTTAAATGTCTGGAGAATATGGAGACTATTTAAATGTGGAGAATAACTTCTGTGTGCTTATAATAGAGAAAAAATCTGTAGTAGAGTTTTTAAACTTCTCTTTTATCTCATCTCATCTCTAACCAAAAAGGAAACTTAAAATTAACACTACACCAAAATCAATCAAGCAACAACATGTGTAACTTCCAGAATCCCACCTTTCTCATCCTGACCTTGCTGTGGTAGGTGACTGTGATAAGCCAGCCTCCATCCAGAGGTCTTTAATTGCTGCCACTATTCCAGCCTGTTCTCCCTAACGGTGCATAAATCACTGCAATATATTATTACAGACACACACACACAAAACCCAAACAAACAGAAAAGTGTAAACTTAAGAACACTGAGCTAGGCATTTATGATTCTGACTTAGAAAACAGAGGGAGCCATCACCTAAATGATAATTAAACCTTTACCTTGAAAATAAACTTAGCTCATAGGGACTTCGTAGTGTAATGGAAATTATTGAAATAGATACATTTGGAGAGCTTGAGACATACAGGCATAATGATGTTCGGTCTTTGATGAATTTGTGACAAAAATGTCCCAAATATATTTTATAATTCATCCCTCAATTGAGATTTTCATCTTGGCTTAGAAATGTGTATTTTTGTTTAGGAACAAATAATAAAACATTTTGTCCATGGGTCAATGAGTATAATGGAAATTGTGGTGGCTCTGCTGCCTTAAAAAAATAAACAAACTGTATTATGAGTTTCAAAGCATTGCCTTGAATAACTAAGATTGTAAGCTTTTACCTGGAAAATTTGACAACTTGACACACCTTCTCCAGAAACAAGAGATGTCTTCTTGGTTTTCAGTTTGGTTTGAATTCCTACAGTCTGTCAGCTACCTTTGTGGAAAAGGGAGCTATATTTGGAAAGATGTCAGCAAACCTCAGATAGTAATTGTTTTTCCTGCCAGAAAAAAAGAGAGTTCTGCTGAAGGCTTGACAGCTGTGCCTTGTCATGGAGAAAAATCTTCAACAAGAAAACAAAGAAGCATTTATCCCTATCATATATTATGCTTTAGTAGTGTGCATAATCTGTCTATCATTTTAGAAGCTGTGCTACATAACTTTAAATAACTCTAGCAAGTGGCAAAGATAGCAAAGAGTCTTTTTTCTTCCTATTTTGGCATTTTAAAAATTATGAAAATGTTTTGCTTGGGAAAAAGAACAGAAGATAATTATAGATCAATTTCAAATATGTCAGCGGGCACACTTACAAAAGAGTACTTTTTCAGTTTTGTAGGAACTTATTCCTATAGTTGACACAGCTGAAATATAAACGTTTCCATCATTTCTACAGTAAGTCAAAATAAAACCTCTACTCTGTTATGCTTTTACACTTGTAGACTGAAGTCCAGAATCCTTGTGCAGTTGTTTATGACTTCACTTCAAAAGCAGGAGTTTGTGTTTTGACAGAATAGGTTTCTGAAAAGACTGACCACAATTTAAACTCGTTCTCTTGATATGGCACTTGGGAAAATAAATGATCATTTTGGAAAATTAGAAATCACTGGAGTCCTGAATTAAAAAGTTGACTTGTATAAATTTGTTGAAGTTAATTTATAAAGAATTTTTGAAATAGGTTCAGAAATTAGAATGTATGTTAGTTCTAGGTAAGAAAAGATACTCTCCTTGGACCCATGTGCTAGAACACTACATGTAACAGAGGTGCATTCTTTAGAAGCTCGGCTGTGCTGGTCCCATTCCATTATGTTCTTTTTCTAAAACTAAAGTAAATCTAATTTCAAGTTTTATTTATTTATTTTATTAATTTTTTGACAGAGAGAGAGAGAGATACAGAGACAGAGAGAGAACTGAACTGGGGGAACTCCCCAGTTCAGCATATGGTTCCACATGGGCCGGCGCTGGGATTCGATCCTCGGTCCCCGGCGCTGCAAAGTGAGCGCTTAACCCACTGAGCCATCCTGGCTTCCCCAGTAAATCTAATTTCAAATGGCGAGAAATGCAAGTGCTGTTATCAGGTTTTTCTTTCTTCCCACCCTAACCGTGTTACTAGAGTTCTTACAGAAGAATGTTACAGTGCGTGAGGGCCCTCTAGGCTTTAGGTTGTAGTTTGTACTGCTCATTGTCCAAACCACCAGGTTCCTTGAGAGTGAGAGGCTCTGACATGTTGGGGAATGGGTGGGTGGGAACATCTGTTGGGGCTGAGCGTTCTGGAACCTCAATCCAGCCTTTTCTGTGGTTCCTCAGTGGATTGCAGCACAGTTATTTCTTTCCCCACTGAGTGCTTGTGGCTACGTGAGGACTCTGAGTGGGAATAAAATGTTTTTCTCTTCTCAGGGCACCCACGGTCCTCCATCATATTCCCAGTTGTGGAAGATTCCCTTGCACTCACTTCTTCTTGTCTTTCTCCACACCTCCGGAACTACTTAGCACAATCACCTCATGAGGGTTACTTTTGAAAACAAAACAGCACAACACACCCAAACCAGCCACCAAACTTAGAAGTCTCCCCTACGCTCCTCAGGCTTATTATACTTTTTAACCTGTAACACAGCCAATAGGTAAGGGCACAGTAAGGATAGACTGCTTGCTCTGGGAAACAGGCAAGGGGAGAAATATAAGAGAAGACACAGGAAAGAAAAAACGTAAGAGAAAACACAGATGAGTACCCTAAACATCATGTTTCTAATTGTGTGAGTTTGGGCAAGTTATTTATTTAGACTTTCTGTACCTTGGTTTTCTCAGTTGTAAAATAGGATAATAATTGTACCTACTTTGAAGATTAACGCATTTACTGTGCTCAGAACCATACCCAACACATCACATAGTTATTATTAACATTTTTTTTTTGTTATTATTGAGATAGTTTAGCAAAGTGCGGAACATATCTCTTAAGTCTTACTGTCTGAGTTTGTTTCCATGAGCTATATGGATTTGGGCAAAGTCAGAGCATAAGTTCCCTTCTCTGTGTAATGATGGAGGCTATTAACTAACTAGCTCATAGAGTTTTAGGAGCTGGTTATATTATATTAAATATAACCAACTCCTATATTAAAGAGCTTGGGAAAGTGCCTTGTGCATATGATTAAAAAAAAATCTCCTGATGACTGTAGCCACTCACCTACTAGTCTTATACCAAATAATGTGTATATATTTATACACATTAATGTTTTGTATATCAGCAAAACATTTTCTTATGTTACACAGGTGCATATAGAACAAAGAATAATGAATCAATCTATTTTAGATGTCTTCTAAACTTGGTAATATGTGTTGGTAACAAAAAATTTTTAAAAATGGAATTGTTCTGAGCTTTTGCCCTCTCGTATTGATTAAAAACACCACCACAATGACCTTCAACAAAAGCAGCAATAAATCTAAGGGTTAGGTAAGTCAGGGTCATGAATACAGTTAAATGGATTCCGGGATGAGTTACCAACTTTTAATGAAGGGTATGTCAAATTGAGTGAAGTCAGACTTTGAGTGATTTTTTTTTTTTCAGAACAAATATTAGATTTTTTATGATTTAAAACATTAGCTTTTATTTTAGCTCTAAAATGTATTTTGGAGTTTTCATGCATTAGAGATTTTGAAGATTTTAAACACTAGTTTTCACTGCTATGCACTTCCCTCACCAACAATAACTTGTAATAAATATTAGAGAAAAAAAAACCCCAACAAAATCTGAAGGGCAATACTATGGTCTCTGAATCTTCCACAAATCTATATAAAACAATTAGGCTTGCTGAAAATGAGCCACAATTCCAACTATATCAGGAATAATGTGAAAATGAAGCAAAATCTGAAGTGTCTGAGATGTCTGCTATTACTCTAGCTATTTTTGATATCCCATATGGTCACATCAAGTGTCTTCAATAAAGTATCTGAACCAACAAAGCCAATTTGGCTCATGTGGTAGAGAGAATAAACTCAATTATATTTTTAGCTCTAGAGCAGATATTAGAAAAGAGAAGAAAAACATTGCCCTAGTGGCAATTACAGGAATGAAATCTGCTTGTATAATTTTCAAGGAGAATTCTGAATTGTTCAGGACATATTTTATGAAAAAATAGTTTATCTATACGTGAATAAGATCAATGTGTACATTAAATTGGGATACTATAAGCACAGAAGAAAACTTGGGTGCCCCCCTGCCTAACAATTTAAGATAGTACTGTATGTATGTGTGAAAAGAGAATTTTGCTAATTTAACAGTTTAAGATACTGGACTTTACATACTTTTTAAAGTTATACGTGATATAACTTTT
Organism: Craseonycteris thonglongyai; assembly: GCA_004027555.1. Lineage (NCBI taxonomy): Eukaryota > Metazoa > Chordata > Mammalia > Chiroptera > Craseonycteridae > Craseonycteris > Craseonycteris thonglongyai. The sequence continues at coordinate 9,353 of PVKE010038725.1, forward strand.
TAAATTCAGTGTTTTTTATACTTTGAACAATTAAATCTTACTTAATAGTCTTTTAGCACACATATGAAACAAGGTAAATTAAAAATGTTTATTATAATTTAAAGGTGAAATTTAAAGTATTATTGCTAATAAGTTTTTTTTATCAGTGAGAAGGATTATATTGCTTTTAACCTTTTAACCAAAATATCTGCTTCTGCTTGATGAGTCATAGCCAGAGTTGAAAAAGTTTCCATTTGCACATTTTTGTGACTGAACTGTTTCAACAATAACGGTGTGTAGCAAACAAAATACTTAGTGGTATACGAAAATAACTCTTTGGTTCACCAGTTTGTGCATCTGCATGCTTCTGGTGCTTTTCTCCCCGACTCAGCTGAGGTTGCTCAACTTTATGGGTTCCCATTCCCCTTGGATCAGTGGGTTAACTGTGACAATGGCAGAGATGTACAAAAGAATGCCTAACCCAGGCTAGCCCATATCACACTCTTATTTGTGTCATGTCTGCTGTTATCTCACTGACTAAAATGAATCACAAGGTCAAGCCCAAAGTCAGGGGCTAAGAATATAGTATTATCCACCCTCTTCTCCCAACAATGAGGCCATGCCAGTATATGCAGATAGGGGTAGAGTATTGTGGCCAATAAATCAACCTACCACATGTAGTTATTGCTATAAAATTAGAAAACCTAACTTAGAAGGGACATCACTTATGGCAGACATTGGCTGAGTTGAATTGTTTTAGATATCCTGGATGTATACTTCCAGTTCTGTACTAAATGATGATACAATGAGTGTATCACATCCCACCTGGAGCTCTGAATGTTTTTAAATGTAGAAGGTCATAGTCAAGTGCTTCGTAACCCAAACGGTAATGGATTTGGTTCTGGAGAGTATTTCTTCATGTTCTGTGAAGTATTTCAAAATTATTTTAAAGTATGCTTAGCAACATGCCATTGGTTACTTTCTCTAATGAGTCAGTAATTATTTTTCTTTATTGTCCAGTCTTCTTAGCATTTTCAAGCCTAAAATTATTAATTTTTTCTACCATGAAGTGATAACTTTTAGGTCATTCAAGGGAATTCATCATTGACATATATACCCTGGCATTAACAAAGTGGTGAAAAACGGTTCTATTCCCTCATTCCCAGACCTGTATGCACATTTTTTATTCTCTTAATAGCCAGCGTACTCTAGCAGGATCTCATATTATAGCGTATTTTTTATTTTTTATTAGGCAGCCTCAAAATACTTATGCTCTGGGGCACAATATAATTATATTCACATTTTTCACAATTTCCTTCCATGTTGAATCAAATGAGGGGGCAATGCCCACTGTTCTCCATGATTAATGGAGTGTGGTAATTGGCATTAAGAAACAAACTTTTAAGTTGGAGTAGCCACCCTCTTTATTGCTGTGCTCATCGATGCTACTCTGTTGGTACTGATTACAACACATTTTATCATTTTCTAGTCTACGTTTTGATGCACAAAGAAATCATTAAATAAAGTGAAAAATCTCTTCTACTTTATCAGGCGTTTTCAGCAACAGGAAAAAAAAAAGCTAGCAAGTTTTTTTTTCATAATTTCTGCTGTGTGTGTGAAAAGATGGTTCTAGTTCTGCCCATGGGTTGCTTTATGCCCTTTGACTTTGAAGTGGAATCTCTTTGGCATGCACAGGGGATAGTACTTGCGTTTTCAAATTACATGCTCTTGTCATTATGTGCCATTCACTACTGTCACTCAAGGAAGGAATTTTGCCAGCAACTTGCTTTGTTTTCTTTCTGACTTTAATCTTTGCCATTAATTTTGTGGCTGCTTTTATAGTTTCTCAGCCATTGTTTAAGGCGTGCCTGCTTTTGTCTAAGATGCACAACTTTGAATGTCTTTATGAGTTTGTCACTCTACTGTTATTAACAAGCAAATAACTAACTTTGTAATGGAAAGTGTTGCTTTGCCTTTGTCCTGGATTAAAAGACCTAGTTTTTCTCCATTGCTTGTGAGAATTCATCACACAGATACACCTTCAATGGTCCATTTTGATTCCCTTTGTATATTTCCACTGAAATGCTGTTTACATTTATGTCATTATTCTATATTACAGTATTTATGTGGTCACGTTTATTGCTCCTTTTATGCTGCTGTAAATGCTTTTGTGTCACTGATATATTTTTGCAGACAAAATATATATTGCTACCCAATAATAACAGAAAATGATTATTTGCAAACACATTCAGTAGCATGCAAGTAATATGACAATGTATTAATCAAGACAAATACCAGTGTGAGGACTCAATGTTGGCTGAAAATATAAACTGATCACTGTATTCTTAGTAAGAAATGTACAAATTAAATATATGTTAAGAACATAATAATATGCAACGGTTTGTTCATTTTAAATTTAAGTGAATGTCAGTAAAAGTTGTCAGTAAAATATCAATAAAACTTTTTTTTTTTAGTCTGTTTGTTAGTATGTGGTACGTACTTTGAGAAATACAGCTTACTACTTAACTGATATTTAAGTAATGTAGATTGTAAGTTAAATACTTTTTCCATAAAACACTTCCCTGACTTTGTGCATGTATGTTTTTAAAATGGAAATGAGGCAAATGAAGGTAATCCTTCACATTTTTAATCTATTAACGTAATGCAATTTAATGTATTGACAACATATAGCATTTTCCCCTTCCATCACCATATATTTGATGCCCCTCCCTCCTCAGCATTGTTAAAGGTCAGACAATATGCCAATTGCTTTAAAATATTAATTAATTTGATTATCAGACCTCTATGAAGTATATACTTTTATTATTCCTACTTTTGCAGATAAGGAAACAGAAGTATGAAGGGATAATGAAACTTGTTCTAAAATAGAAGAGTTAGAGAAAGCCAGGATGGCTCAGTGGGTTAAGCACTCACTTTGCAGCCCTGGAGACCAAGGATCGAATCCTGGCTCCGGCCCATGCAGACCCATGTGCTGAACTGGGTTGTGCCCCCAGTTCAGTTCTTGCCAGGGCCTATGCAGGAGGCTCCTGGCCCAGTTCCTGCCCTGCACAGCCCTGCACCCTCCTGTGGAGTGAAACTATATGGAAAACTAATGCTGTCAGCTATGGAGACTGCTCTAGGCCCTCCCCATTCTCTCTGTCTCTGTCTGTCTCTCTCTGTCAAAAAACAATAAAAACAAATCTTAAAAAAAGAAAATAGAAGAGTTAGGATTCAACTCAAGAAGTCTGGCTTCAGATTGTCTATTATAAACATGTTTCTTTATTACAGTAGTAGTTTTTTGTAAATCTTTGAATGTCCAGTGTCCTGACACACCAAATTATTCTCATGAAGATTGGATGAGAACAAAAACCACTGACTAAAAGAAACCACTTTGAATGAATTGCTGATGCAGTAGGTGAGCAGAAAGCAATGAAGGCAAATTTGAAAACAATAAGCATAAATTGATTTTATTTGATTGCTGTGGGTTTGAACAATGTGACACTTTACAACTTGGAAAATGGGATAAGAGACTTTATTTGGTGAAGTTAAGTATCTATTTAAAATTGTTGGAAAGATAAAAACTCATTGGTAGTAAAATTTTAAAAGAAATCCAGTTTAAATATATAAATAAATGTTTGTTATAGTTAATAAGAAAAGTAAGTTACCTTAGTTCATAAAGCTACTTTGCAAATGAAAATTAATAACGGCAAGTATGTTTTCTTTTAAATGCAAGGGATACAAAAAGAAATGTTGCAAGTAATCCTTTATGAATTTAAAGTTTTAATATGTATCTTTGGCTATATTTTTGTTTTTAAATAATTTCAGTTCATGAACTAAAAGGCTAATTCTCTTTATTCAATATCCACACCTTCTTTTTTATATATGTTTCAACACACACACATCCATGAGATTTGGCAAGATCTCCTTAAAAAGTTTATTACTTATCATAGCATGATATAATATTTCACATGAACAAAATTTGTTCAAACTATGTAGTTATGATTTAAACTATGCACTTAATGTTACATGGCTAAATACCTAATAGAATGGGAAACTAAAGATAGGAGAATATACTGTGTGTGTGTGTGTGTGTATGCCTAATGATTTGTGAATTGTCTCACTATTTCAGTGTTATTATCTACATATGGGACAAGTAGTGATAAATTAAGATATTGATTATGCTACTTTTGGATATTTCTTATTTTTGGCTTTAGATACATTACTTCAGCTAAAGCCCTAAGTGACCCAGAGAAAAGAAAAAACAAAACAAAACAAAACAATTTTTGATGAAAACATAAGGAACTGTAACTCAGCCAACAAAGTTTATACACTAAAGCATGCATTTTTTATTAATGTAGTATTTCATATTGTAAAGAATGGGCTAGGAATAACTTAAAATTTTATTTTATTTTCATGGTGGCAAGGGCCTCTTGTTCATCACAGACCCCAAGGACCTAGAAGAATACCTGACACACAGTAGAGAATCCAAAATTAAATGAATGAATGAATAATGAATGCAAGGATGCAGGCTAACAAGGCTTTTCAAATTAAAGGCTGTGTTTTATATCACCAGAACTCTTTTTAAATATTCCTAATTTTAAACAAAAAATGTTAAAGATTCATGGGCTTTATCTTTTCATCTTGCAAAATAGTCATTTTATTTTTCATTTATTTTTTATTTTTTAAAGAACATATAGTTCTTATGGTTGAGGACTGCAGCAAACTCAAGGGGTTAAGTAGCTTTCCACATACCTTAATTCTCTTCACAGAGTTAGGTTTTGCTAAATTAGTTATTAGGCAAGTGCAAAGCGAAGCGTTTTTAGAAATATGGATTTCTACAGTCAAGTGCAGTAAAAGAATAAATGGAAATAGAAATGTGTAAGCTGTAGGTTTCTCAGGGGGTTTTAAACTTGCCTATCAGCTTGTTATGGGGAACTCAGACAAAGCACTGAAAGTGCTAATTAGTAAAGGACACTTTGTTTTAGGATACTAATAAAAATGAAAACAAGTGAAAGCTAAGGAAGAGTTTAGTAAGAATCTTCGTTGCAGGTATCTGCTCTTTAAAACTAGGAGAAACAACATCCATTCACAGTTCTGCATTACTGAAAAATGCCTACAGAATATTCAGTCTCTTTGGGGAAGCCATGATGGCTCAGTGGGTTAAGTGCTCAATTTGCAGCCCCAGGGACCAAGGATCGAATCCTGACCCCGGCCCGTGTGGACCCATATGCTGAACTGGGTGTGCCTCCAGTTTAATTCTCGCTGGGGTGAGACCCCAGCCCAGTTCCTGCCCTGTGCAGCCCTGAGCCCACCTATGGAATGAAACTATGTGGAAAAAACTCTGTCTCTGTATCTCTCTGTCTCTGTATCTCTATCTCTCTGTCAAAAACAATAAAAATAAGTCTTTATTAAAAAAAAAAAGAATATTCAGTATTTTGGATACATGTGATGGAATCTGGTTAATTTATGTTTTGGAGTAATTGCTTTTTGGTTTTTATCACATTTGTTTATTTAGTCAAAGTGGAAAGAGTCTATAATAATGTTTAGAAGATAATTAAGATTTCTGCCCCAAATCAATAAGGAAAGATAAATAAGTGGAGATTAGCTGGATCAGAAGATATGTTTAAGAGGTGAGGATGTCAATCTTTGAGCATATAGAGAATTATTAGGTAGAGTAACTTTTCTCTTTCTTCTTAGTATAGTATAGTCGTTAGTGGGTTTGCCCAGTCTTTCATCAAACATTTATTTATTTATTTATTTATTTATTTATTTATTTATTTATTTATTTATTTTTAGAGTCTATCAATTTATTGAGTAAAAACGAAATCAGTGTCGGACGTATTAAATTCAGTTCGGTTCCAATTTGGCTGACGTCCACTTTTAGAGATTAAATGAGGTGAGAAGACACAGTGATGCTGACAGGAGACACTGAACAAAACAATCTTCCCTTATAAAAGCAGGCGTCACAGAGCAGAGCAAGTCAGTTAGCAA
>PVKE010038726.1:0-15322 GCA_004027555.1 Craseonycteris thonglongyai
ACAAGCTAGGGAACGGCGGGAGATAGACCAAATTTTTAATCAAGAACCCCCTCCCCCCTCCCTGGTCAATGGTGTCCCGCTTTACCAATGTTAAAATCTGGTCACCTTAATATACACACATATATAAGTACACAGATGTACTTACTAGATTCCATGTATGTACTAAGCAATTTTACATGAATGTGTTGATTTAATTCTCACAAGGGCCTCTAAGGCAGGTAACAGCACTGCCTCTACTTTAGAGGTGAGGAAATAGAATAGCTAATAATAGAGCATAAGTTCAAATTTAGATAGTCTGACTCCAGAGTCCAAGACTTCACATTATTATTAACGACCTCCCTTTGTCACATCTGTAATGTGCAGCTGTCATTTTCTTAGGTGCCTGCCTCCCATTTTAGAAACTGAAAAGTTGAGATATTGTGCCATCCTTCCTTGCAGATAGGGCGCAGGCCCAGGACGCAGGTTTCACTAAACAGATGCACCTGCTAGTGACTTTGAACTGGGAACTGGTGACATAACGAGGCAGAGACAGTGGAGAATCCAGAGGTGACGGTAGCAGGAACAGGACCACCCAAAGTTCAGGGATTGTGCTGGGTGACCTGCAGCACCACTACTCAGTGGGGAGGGCAGTGCGGGTGATTTCCTCACTAGACGGGTTCGGGGCGATGTTTTTGGCTGGGTCCACCTGCAGCTCTGCTTTCTTTCTCTGGTCTTTCTTTTCTAGCCTTGTCCCAATCATGTCGAGCTATCCAGCAACTTAGCAACAAGTGCTTTTTTCTGCTTAATCACCCAGAATTTGTTTTTGTTGGTTGCAGCTAATAAGCTAACAACCCAACTGGTATAATATAATATCCAAACTCACTGTCTTGTGTATAGGTTGGCCCCCACATACATAATTCCTGCCTAAAAGAGAAAACATAGAATTTTATAAAAGTTCAACAGGGTAGAGAATGAAGGTGATGTACAATTCTAGCTCATCTATCTGACTACCTATTTATGATTTATATTTTCATTTGCATGGATGATTATGAGACTTTTCAGTATATTATTACAAAGCTAGCATTTACAAATGGATTTTTACTTTCCAAATGTAATTTGACTTCCAAGTCTAACTCTGGGTTTAAAAATTTTTGTAATAAATTTGGCTTTTACTTTACTAAATACTTTATTAAATCTTTCTGCTCGTTGTAGATAAAATGGCTTCTCAAAATTATAGTATTTAGAAAACTAAGAACAGAGAGGAAGTTGAATTGCTGAATTATTTAATATAATCTGACTCATTAGAGAATTAGCTTCTGAGATGGAAGAAGATATGATAGCTTACATAAAGATTATTGATAAATTTCAAGATGAAATTCACTTTGAAGAGAATGAAATGTGGTTAGGGGAGTAACTAATCTCTGTGGCCTAATGTAATTTGGGAGTTGCGTTTACAGTTTGACAAAAGGGTTACAATTACAAGGCATCTCTAAACTTTTGGAAGAAGCTACTGCTTCAGATGGCCAACTGGTCTACTAAGATGTTAGATATCAGAGAAATAAACCTTACAGAGGCCAGGGATTTGACCTTGGTAAGTCTAGACATACTAACATGATTATCATTTCTCTAATAAGATTATAAAGTAAATACATACTCCACAAAGCAAAGAATCTCAGGGGGTTGTTATTTAGAAAACAATAAAAAGCTGCTTTCTATCTACTGAGGAAAAACTGGAAGGAATGGGGTGGGTGGTTTGTTGTATGAGAAATTTTGGTTAGATCAATGACTCTCAGTCAGAGGTTATTTGGAAATGATGAGGGGGATGGGGAGGGAGTTGGTAATGGCATCTCCTGTGTGGAGGCCAAGGATGCTGCTAAACATCCTACAATGCAAGGGAGAAACCCCCACAGCAAAGAATGATCTGGCATCCAAAATGTGTATACTGCCAAGATTGAGAAACTTGGGTTAGACATAAGGAAGATAGTTATATAAATATTGGAATGAGTTTATAGCTCCAGGACTACTGTGAGTTAAGTACTTGCCTCCAGGTGTGAAATTTAAGAGTACTATAATTTTAACTTCAGTAAGCAAGATAAGTAAAATATTTTGAATCAAAATAAATGCAAAATATCCCCAATGAACAATATATCAACATTTTAAATAAAGACAGTATCCAACAGAAATGGGATTTGGGTAGGGGAAATAGAAATGTTATCTATCTTGATGGCTGAGGTTTTGGGTCCCCCCCACACCCCTTAAATTTTGTGTCCAAGGCAAGTGTCCTCACCCTAGTCCTGGCCTGTTGGATTCGCAAGGGTATGGAATTCATTTTAACTAAAAAGCGATTTGATTATTACTAAACTGGAGATAGTTAAGCCTGGTGAAGGTAATGCGAAGGTCCTTCCCAGCCTAGAATTTTAGATTTCTGTGACATGTTAAGTAAGGAGGCAACCTCCATGTTCAGCTGTATAGAATTTCCCTAATTTAGATTTTTAGCTTCTCTGATTTATATCCTGGGCTTGACCAGCCAACATTATCTTTGTCGTGAAGGATAATGTATGAATGGCACCCCAAAGAAATATGTGGCATTAATAGTGGTCTTTAGCAGCACTTTTTCTTAAACTTTATTTTATTTTATTTTTTTGACAGAGAGAGAGAGAGATACAGAGACAGAGAGAGAACCGAACTGGGGGAACTCCCCAGTTCAGCACATGGGTCCGCGCGGGCCGGGGCCAGGATTCGAACCTCTGTCCCCGGCGCTGCAAAGTGAGCTCTTAACCCACTGAGCCATCCCGGCTTCCCCAACAGCACTTTTTAAATTATAACTCATACTTCCAGAAAAATAACCACTGTCTGACTTTTCCATTTTACTTGGCAAGTAAACTATTTTCCTCATCCTCTCTCCTCCCCAATCCCACTTCATCTAAAAAATAACTTACTATTCTTTTCTGGGCTCCATTGCTATTGACATTATTCTATAGTACTTGCCCCCTTTGCCTCCCAAAATGCCTTAGATAGAATTGGGCGAGGGAATTTAAAATATTTTTCTTTCCAATAGGCTTGGGGAAATAGTCTGTCTATGTCTAATTAAGTTTATGTACGTGGGATATCAAGTACTTACAATATAATGGTGACTTCCCTCAGGGATGTCAGATGAAAGTTTCAAAGATAATTTACTATCCTTGGCAGGGCAAGATACACAGTTATAAAAAATTACAGTAGTATTACTAATTAGGAGAAATGCCTTGGATCTATATCAGAACACACATTCTAACCATTATGGATTGCCTTCCATTAATTTCCCGACATGTAGCTAGCCTAAGAGTACCTATATTCAGCAAATGTAATCATGCGTAAAGTAACTGGATATGGGACCCACCACTTCCCCACATCCTGTCACTTAATCTAACTGACATGTACAGTTCCTTTTGATCTGTGCTAATTATCTTTATCTCAATGCAGATCTCAACCTTTTATCTGTTATTTTAAAAAAAAATGCTTTAATCAGAGGGAGCGACAAGTTAGGTTGAATTATAGGGTTTGGGTTTAGGATTTTTTTTTTTTTTCATTCTATTAGAAAAAAGGCAACATCAAATTTGGGCTTCTTCCCAACCACTTAGTCAATGCTATTATGATGAGCCATTTTGTGTTTACTTCTTGAAAAAAAGAACAAAAAGAAAGAAAGAAAAGTAAAAGGAACTAGGAATTAAGTGGTAGATGTGTAGATGAAGAACCATTCTAATTTAATATGAATTACCAAAGTTAGACATATCCAAATGTTTTCTTCCCTACTTCCTTCTGTCCTTTCTTTCTCTCTCTTCCTCTCTTATTATTTTGCTTTTCATTTTCTTTTTTCCTTCTTGGTAGAGGTGAATGCAAGTTCATGTATGTCTGCCCACTGCTTAAGCGATGGATACATTTAGTTGTCTAGGGTTTGGGACTCTTAAGGTGCCTGGATGTGAAATTTATTGTACCAGGAGACAGCAGTTTCAAGCCCTGGGGGGGAATCCTGTTGCCCTGGGGCAGAAGTAGTCCTACAGCCCACTGAGGATTATGCATTTTGACCAACAACAGGTCATAGGATCTAAATTATATGTGCCTAAGATTTTCTATTCACAAAATGGTGATGAAAATGCTTAAAGGTTTCTCTATAATAAACTGTCTATATGAATCTTAGGTTTGTGGGCTACCTATTGTTCTGTGACAGAAAAGAAACTATGACCCTGGAGAATTTTAGTTAGATCTTCAGAAAGAAGATTAAATGAGACAAATGGGGTGTTTGTTCTCTTTTCTATATTTCTGTACTGTAAACACATGTCACTATATTTTATATAGTCGTATATAGACTGAACAAATGAAGGAACAAGTGAATAAATCAGAGTTCATTGCAAATAGTAAGGATCTTTTATGAAACTTTGGTCTTGGTCATACATAAAGTATAGGTCACCAGGTAAAGCGTATATCTTACTGTGGTTCATGTTAATCACTGCTGATAACTGAAAGTCCAAGTGTAACTTTTGACTTCCTAGTATCAATCTTCAGTGATGATAACTAGTGATTGCCTAGGACATGAGTGGGGAGATTGACTGGAAAGGGGCATGAGTGAACTTTCCAAGAAATGTTTTATAGCTTGATTGGAATGGCCTCACAATTGCTAACATTCATTGATTACACAGTTGCCATGAATATATTTTATTATATTTAAATTATACCTCAATAAAGCTGATTTGAAAAACAAATCTTGTGACCTAAAGTACTTTCCTCCTTCATTCCTTGTAATATGTTCTGAGCTTTTGATCCATTTTTGTGGGTGGGCAAGCGCACATTGGTTTTAAGCCTAAACTTCCTGTTTAGGCCACCTGCATAGCCTACAAAGCAATGGTTATTGTATTAGTTTTCTAGGGCTGTCCTAACAAAGTACCACAAACCCGGTGACTTACACAACAGAAATTTGTCTAATACTTCTGGAGGCCAGAAGCCCAAGAGCCAGATGTTGACAGGGCTGGTTCCTTCTGAGGACTGTGAGGGAAAATCTACCTTTTGGTGGTTTGCAGGCAATCTTTGGTGTTTCTTGGCTTTAAATATGACACTGATTTCTGCCTTCCCCTGAATATGTGTCTGTCTCTGTCTCCAATTTTTCCAATTTTATAAGGGCACTGGTCATATAACATTAGAGCCCACTCCAATCTCTTCTTAGCTTGATCATCTACAAAGACCCTATTTTCAAATAAGGACACATTCACAGGTACTAAGGGTTAGGACTTCAACACAATTTAAACTATAATAGTTGCTTCAAATTAATGTAGAGGTATGGAATTTGGCCTTATGAATGTGGTCATTGCAGCAAGGTCCACTCTGCCTTAAGCCACCATCTTTGGAACCTTTGCCTGTCTTTCCTGCCTATTATGTTATCTTATCTAGGCCAACTTCCACAGTGTTTGCATGATTGAATTGATTCAGTTTGAGGCAAACAATTAGACAGTGAAAAGACAAACATGCACTCAGTGTTCAGCTATACTGTTTATTGATTGATTGATTTACATTAAGGGCTTGTAGGAAATACCACCTATTCAGAAAAGTTGCTTTATCTAAAATAGTATGGCTGCAGCTGCAGTTGCCTTTACAAAGTCTATTTTTGAGACCTCAGAAGCTGTAATAGCTATAAGCTCTACCAGTAAACCAATGGTAAAAATTATTTCTATCAATATGATTTTACTTCCCTTTTCAGACTGAAAAATTTCTTAAAGCTGATGTCCCCCCATCTATTTTTAAATGCAAATATATAATTTATTCTAAATTTTTTAAATGAAAGAGCCCAAATATTTTTAATCGACAAAACTATGTCTGCCTTGTTTGTTTTTTCTTTCTTTCTTCGTATTTCTTAATTTCAACATAACAGAAAACTTTCACAGAATATTTGGGAAATAGAATTTAAAAATTCACTCAAATGTCTTTACTTTTTAGCACTATATACTTTTCTCTGAAGTTCTATGCATGTTATGTTTAGATCTAGTGACTGAACACAATATAATATAGATGTAAAATATTTTCACTCATAATATGGATGTACTTCTCCTGGCTGACAATTTTTTTAGTATGATGCTGCCATTATAGTTTTGTTCATGGGGAGGGAAATGTTGTGAGGTTTCTTTTTTTATACTAACCAGTTTACTAGCCTTTTCTTAGTATAATAGCTACAAGGGTGAATCTAATTATCAGCTAACCAATCAACAACTAGATGGGATTATAGTCATGTACCAGGCACAGAAAAAGAAATGAGAGGTAGAAAGAGGTCACTGTCCTTAACAACTTGAAATCTAGTTGAGTTTACAAAAGAAGTGCCAGATCTGAAGGCAGATCGAATTTCCTGCTGTGTTTATCTGAACATTATACTTTTATACCACCTGCTCTAAATTGCTATTAGATAATTGCAGCAATGGTCAGAGACACTGAAGAAAGTGAGAGTGAAAAAGGAAGCAATAGGGCAGGGGTGGCGAACCTTTTGGCGATTGAGTACCAAAGTTTATGAAATAAGAGTATACTCGCTCGACTCGCGTGCCAACCCATTGAGTGAGATAGAGGTATGGATTATTTTTATGTCTATAAGAGCATAAACAATAATTTTTAAAATGGCATTCACAGCTCTGCGTGTCAAAATAATTCCTCCGAGTGCCACTTTGGGCTCGCATGCCATAGGTTCGCCGCCACCCCCCCCCCCCCTGCAATAGGGGGAAGCCAGGATGGATCAGTGGGCTAAGTGCTCACTTTGCAGCCCCAGGGACCGAGGATCGAATCCTGGCCCCGACCCATGCGGACCCATGCGGACCCATGTGCTGAACTGGGGAGCACCTCCAGTTTGGTTCCCACTGGGGTGAGACCCGGCCCAGTTCTGCCCTGTGCAGCCCCGCACCCACCTGTGGGATGAAACTATGTGGAAAAACTGATTAAAAAAAAAAAAAAAAAAGGAAGCAATAGAGGAGTCAGCCTGGGAAAGTTCCCCCAGGCCTGCAGAGACTTAACTTGATCTTGTCAAGATTTTTGCTCCTGAGACTAACAGGTGCTTGGGGGAATGTAGTGAAAATAATACTAATAACGTAATAAGATATCGTTTATTACTTGATATAAAAGGAACAAATGGGCTATTGACATAAGATATAAAAACAGCTTTTGCTCCATTTGGTATTAAAGAAACACATATCAAGGATGGTTGCTAATGAAAATGAAAAATTTCCATTATCTACCTTGTAAAACAGCAAACCAAGCAAATAAAACCACACAACACTGTACCCTTGTTTCACATTAAATACTGTTTCTGAATGTGGAGAATAATGTTGTTAATGAGATCAGCCAATTTTGGTAATTAGGATTTTCAAACCCATCATTTCTTGTATCCAGATGCAAATATTTTACTCTAGGGACGGCTTTTACAAAAGATCTAAGAATGAAGCCCTCTTCATGGGTAGCTATTCATTTTCCAATTTAAAAAGCCATAGTTTAGATTAGAGTAAGTCCAAAATAGTACACACTATTACAAATGCTTCTACTCAAATATTTCCAGTCTTGTTTGTTATCAGGATAATAATTTCTACATTTTAGTTTACTTTGTAGCATAAATAAATTTTAAGTTTATCTGGATAATTTTTTCACCTTCAAATTTTCTTTGCCTGTAAAGTCCCAGTCTTTCTTTGGGAAAGGGCAGGGGCCTCAGAACCTCTTCAAATATTCATTTTAATTTATTATATTTTTTTAAGATTTAATTTTTATTGTTTTTGACAGACAGAGAGAGAGAGAGAGAGAGAGAGAGAGAGAGAGAGAGAGAGATACAGAGACCGAGAGAAGGGGGAGGTCCCAGAGCAGTCTCCATAGTTGTATGTCATCAGCTTTTGACATAGTTTCATTCCACACAGGTGGACGGGGGGCCATGCAGGACAGGAACCGGACTGGGGGCTCCTGCATGGGAGGCACACCCCCTTGAGCCAGGGACTGAACTGGGTAGTGGGGGTGAGAATTGAACTGGGGGCCTCCCTCATGGGAATCACACCCCAGTTTAGCACATGGGACTGCATGGGCTGGGGCCGGGATTCGATCCTCAGTCCCTGGAGCTGCAAAGTGAGCACATAGCCTGCTAGGCCATCCCAGCTTCCCCTTCATTGTGATTTATGATCCTATAAATTAATTTGCTTGATAAGGACTAATGGAGCTTGACTTCCCATCATGGGCACCCAAGTTCCCATTATGTTAGGCACTTGTGCTGACTTGCAGTTTTCACCTGGTTACTCTCCAAGACCAAGTTATGGGGTGTGTGAGATTTTCCTCTTTAAAAGTTCTCTGCTGAATTCATCCTTTTTGTAAAAACTGTGGAATAACTCACCCCTTGCTTCTACATTAGCCCAGTTACTGAACCACCATGGTAATTATCAGCATACCCATTTTCCTATTTATTTTGGGAACCAAAAGTACTTTCTAATCATGAGTTACTTAAGCTGGCCAGGGCCTGGTATTGTCCTGTTACTGTGGCTAAAAGTAGCCATACCAAGGCAACTGAGGAGAGCATCAGTACAGAATTCCAGCCTTGCTTGATATTTGGGTTCCAAATGCTATTTGAACTATTTATTAGTTGTTATTAGTATCATATAACAAAGAATTTGGCTGATGTTTGTCTCTGGTTCCTGGGAGTGAGCCTCTAAATTATTGGAATATCTTTGTTATTCATTGGGGAGTAGGGGTCCCTCAGATCCTATTTGAGTTTATGCTAATGAGGTGACTCTTGGAGGGCCCCTAGATAGTTTCAGAATGGGGTTGGCCATGCTAAAATGATCAACCATGGGGCTTTGAGTCAAATGATACTAGCCCAACTTCCACTGGTGAGGAGAACTAGATTGAGTTCAATCACATGGTCAATGAATGATTCAATCACTCATGCCTATGTAATGAACAAAATGTTCATAGAAACTCTAGACACCTGATGCTCAGGTGAGTTTCCTTGTTGGTGATACACACAGATGTGCTGGGAGGGTGACCTGTCCTGAAGACAAGGAGGGTTTGTGGTTGAGATCCTCCCAGATCTTGCCCTAGGTGTCTCTTCATTTGGATCCTTTATAAAAAAATTGTAATCATAAATATACCACTTTCCTGAGTTCTTCAGTCATTCTAGTAAATTATTGAACCTGAGGAGGTAGTGGAAACCTCCAAATTTGTAACAAGTTGGTCAGAAATGCAGTAGCCTGAGAACCCTGGAGTTTGGGCTGGTATCTGAAGTGAGGGGAGTCTTCTGGAAGACCATATCCTTATCCTGTGAAATCTTACCTAACTCTGGGTCACTAGTGTCAGAATTGCATTGCAACAAGGAACTTTTTAATTTTTTAGCAGAAGTGGAAGGATTTCTTATGTATACATGATAACACATACCCTGGTCAATTGTCTAACTGATTTTCTTCTCTAGGTTATTATTATTATGATTTTTTAATAGTAGACTTCCAAGTCCAAATAAAAGAAAACAGGTTTTGTTTTTAGTATATTAAAATTTAGCATGATGTTCTACTGATGGGGTTATTTAATACAGCCATTGTTTCAACAGGTTTGGGTTTATAACTAGCTATCTTACTTTTAGTTTTAAGTGGAAATGAAATGATTAGATCTTTTAAACAACCACGTGCAGGCCTAAAGCTCTAAGAGATGGGAACTCTATAGAAGCATGGAGAAAAACAGAATATGTTGCTAGAGATTCCCTGGAAACAAAGATGATAGGGTAGTACCAAAGTGGATATATCAACTTCTTTTGGGAAATTCAGAAAAGGAAAGAGGAGCTTTGAGAAGCATTTCCACGTCTCTCGCCACATAGAATTTTATAACAGAAGATTCTGTATATATTAATAGTAGGTGCTCAGTAAATGAGATGCCATGAATGAGGTCCTTAAAGGTTATGTGAGGGCTTTGATGGGAGCCCATGTGTTTGATTCTGGTTTCTTGCTGTAGGCAGCAGGCTCTTTATGTAGTTCGTTAAGCTTCAAGGACTGACAACTTGGAGACAAGGAACTATGAGAAGGGAGTCATGGCTTCTAAATGTTGCTTCTCAAACTTCTGTTTATATTTTCTGTTTCAATTAGTGCTTTAAGTACTGATGCTTCCAACATGGCCCCTCTCTGGAGGGGTGGAGGATGTAGGGAAAAGTCAAGCAGTCTTTTCTACTGTCCTTTCCGTCCCTTGAGGAATGGTGAGGAATCCTGAGTAGGAATATCTTTGGGTTATTCCCAATTCCTCCTCAATTAGGAGGAATCCTAATGATGGGGCCAAAATGAGACAACTATCAAATATGAGACATAAAAAAAAAAAAAAGAAAAGGGTTAAAATCCAATACTTAGGAAATGCCGTACACAATTATTCAAGGTCAGAAGAAACTTACACCATTTCTTCATTTTTTTCCTCCTTAAAAATGACATTTCAGTTTGATCATGTAATTATTAATTTAAAAAAGGAGCTGCTATTGGAAACATTAACCCGGAACTATATTTTCCTGTTGTTTTATATTGAAAAGAAGAGCATAGTATGATGAGTCCCTACGTTCTCATCATGTAGTTGTGTGAACTTCAGCCGTGAGATCTGAACCAACAGTGCTCTAGGATGCAAAGACAAATGGAAAAACGTTCAGTTAAATAGTAAAGATGGGATATTTTGTGAAGAAATAGGATACTCTGGCATGTCTTCAAGAATGTCTGTTCTGTCTAAATCAGAGATGTGGCTACAGCTGAGTCTCCAGAGGGAAGTTATGGAGCTCCTTTAAAATTAGCCCTGCTTTATGAATACATGTTTTCAAAAATTTCAGGAAGATAACCAGAAGAGAGATTGCCTGATCATATGGTAGCTGTTCTTAGTTTTTTTGAGGAACCTCTAAACTGTCCTCCATAGTGTCTGTACCAATTTACATTCCCACCATCAGTGTAGGAGGGTTCCCTTTTCCCCACAACCGCCCCAATACTTGTTATTCCTTGTCTTGTTGATTATAGCCATTCAAACAGATGTGAGGCAGTCTCTCATTGTGATTTTGATTTGCATTTCTTTTATAACTAGTGATGTTGATCACATTTTAATATATCTGTTGGCCATCTGCATGTCTTTCTTGGAAAAGTGTCTATTCAGATCCTCTGCCCAATTTTAAATCAGATTTGTTGTTGTTGTTGTTGTTATTGAGTTGTATGAGTTCTTTATATATTTTGAATATTAGTTTCTTGTCAGAGGTATCATTTGCTAATATCTTCTCCCAAATACTTTTTTGTAAAGATATATGTAACCCTATGTTCACTGCAGCATTATTCACAATACCAAGAGATGGAAACAATCTAAGTGTCCTTTGATAAATGATTGCCAAAGAAGCTATGGTACATATATACAATGGGATATTACTCAGCCATAAAAAGATTAAATGTTCCCATTTGCAAAAACATGAATGAATCTTCATTGTATCAGACTAAGTGAAATGTCAGATGGGAAAGCATGAGAATTGTATGATTTCTCTCATATGTAGGATATAAAGCAAAAGCAACAAACAAAACAAACACATAGACAAACAACAGGATGGTGGTTATTAGAGGGGAAAGGGGTCAAATATATGATGATGGAAGGAGACTTTGAGTGCTAAGCACACAATGGAGTACACAGATACCATAAAGTTGTACACCTGAAATTTATATAATGGTTTTAACCAATGTTACCCTAAAAAAAAAGATTGGCCCTGCTTCTTGGTGGTCCTAGATGGACCTAGAATCAAGGGGCACAGGCTACAGTGAAAGCTTTCCCAGTACCCCTCCCCTTAAGGGTGAAGGGAGGGGAACCATGGAAAAGGTCTGGAAATATAGCGATAGAATTACTTCAGCTTCGGAGGATCTGCTCCTGGGCGAAATCCCCAACAAAACAAATTGCTAAACACCCACTCCTGGAACAAGAATAAACTCTCCTTTAAGGAATGTTTAATTGAGCCATTAACACAGAGTGAGGAGCAAAGGAAACACATTTCAACACTCACTCGGCATACTAGGCATGTCACAACTGGCCTCATATAACACCCAATTGTCTCTTACTCCTTAATTAACATCTTGTAAAGTTGACAATGTGATTATGATTGAATCAAACCAGAAGCGAATTGGCATTTTTATGAACAAACACCATAGCTTCCTCATGGAAACTTAAGAAATAGCGTGGGTAGGGAGGGAGATGCCGGCTACATAAGGAAAAAGCAAAAATAATGTTATCGGGAGTTTCTTTAAAATTAAGGGGAAGCTGGGATGGCTCAGCGGGTTAAGCACTGGCTTTGCAGCCTTGGGGACCAGGGATTGAATCCCGGTCCTGGCCCGTGTGGACCCATATGCTGAACTGAGTGTGCTTCCCATGCGGGAGGCCCCCAGCCCAGTTCCCGCCCTGTGCGGCCCCTGCCCACCTGTGTGGAATGAAACCATGTTTAAAACTGATGACGTGCAACTGTGGAGACTCCTCTGGGTCCTCCCCCTTCTCTCTGTCTCTCTCTGTCTCTGTCAAAAACAATAAAATAAATCTTAAAAAACAAAAACAAAAACAAAAAACCTTTAAAGAAGAAAATAACAAAGGAAGTGCAAATGAATGCTGTCAAACGGGAAGGAATCTTTGCCCTGTGATTCATTCTTGCATCAATTTCCCCCCCTAGTATAAGACTGAGTATACAGCACTAAGAGTGTAGGTAGTAACAAATGCTAGGCATAATTTTATCTTCTCTTAGATTATTTAATTTAACCCTACCAACAACCTATGAGGAAGATGCTATTACCATCCCCTTTGTCAGATGAGGGCACTGAAACACAGAGAGGGAAAGCAACTTGCAAAAGATCACATAGCTATTAATTAATTTCTATGCTGGGATTACAAGCCTGGAATTCAGACTTTATAGCTGTGCTTTGTATCACTACACTACACAAACTTTTCTTCTGCTACACTATTAAAGCAATGTTTCTCAGAGTGATGGTCAAAGACAAACTTTCAGGGACTCTGGAATTCTGTGTGAATTAGTATTTTTTTTGTGATTTTACCTCTTGGGATAATCTGAAAAAAATTAACATAAGCATGTTTGGGGGATTGCATTATAACTGGGTAGTGTATGCTGAACTTCCATTTGCCTATGTGAATTCCTGCCTTCTATGGAATAATGTTAGATTTATGTAAGAGTTGCAACTTACAATCCAGAGAATTTTTATCTATCCCTCATCAGTTTCCCCTAATGTCAGTCTCTTAAATTACCATGGTACATTTGTCAAAATTAAGAAATTGACATTTGTACATTACTACTAACAAAACTCTAAATTTTATTCAGATTTCACCAATTTTGTCTACTAATGTACTTTTTATGTTTCAGGATCCAATTTAGAGTACCTTACTGCATTTAACATCTAATAATTTTGTCAGAAAAATTTTAACAAAAATCCCAACCAGTATTTGATTCCATTCAGATTGATTCAAAGAATTAGTGTGTTGTAGTTATAACCAGAATTTTGTTAATATATGATAAAATAAAAATTTAGTCATATTTTTTCTTTTAATTTTCAAATTGGGAACAAATCAAACCATTTCTTACACAATTTATTATTAAATTTACTTACCATTTGTAGAAATTTAACTTTAACCAATCTTTTTATCCTACTGACTATGCTTGGGTAATAACTACAATAGTTACAGAGGTTTCCTTAAAATATGCAAAACAATTTGTTGTTAGGATCTGTGGATGAAAAGAATAAGTAAGTTTGATGTCTGTATAATCAGTAGAACTGTGTATAATATGCATATCCATTCTTTGAGCTACAAATTAAATAAATTAATCAAGCAAAAATAGTTTTGATGCATTACAGTGATCCCTCGTTTTTTCGCGGTTAATGGGGACCAGAACCTTCCGCGAAAGCTGAAAAACCGCGAAGTAGGATTTGCCCCTAGGAACTTTCTCATGGGTCGATGTGGCACCGGAAACCAATCACGCGCCTTTATGAGAGCCCGTGGGATGGACTCTGAGTCAGCTCATCTCTGTGTTTGACACGCAGGGATCCTTCTCTCTCGCGCATCCACAGGAAACAACGCTCCTTTCCGCCATGTGGCTGCCGACATGGTTGTATTTTTTCATTTTTATTTTTTGATGAATATTTTGGGGAAACCCGCGAAGCACTGAAGCCGCAAAACATGAAGCGCGAAGTGGCGAGGGAACACTGTATAGAACCCTCAGATGAATATCCTAACAGTCATGCATTGTTAGATATTAATTACTCTCTGCCTGCCTCTTGTTACACAATTATATACTTTTGAACAGATATGCAGTATTATTATAATTTTTTTCATTACTTTCAGGAGTATTATATTTCATTAATATCCCTTATATAATGTTATGAAATGAGTCCCAGCAGATATGTAGCTTATATATTAAGGATAAGACACTTTGACATTTTTTTGTTTTAATAAATAACTTTCTTAATATCTAAGAGGGGGAAGCTGGGATGGCTCAGCGGGCTAAGCACTCGCTTTGCAATCTTGGAGCCCTAGGATGGACCCACATGCTGAGCTGGGGTGTGCCACCAGTTCAGTTCTTGCCCGGGCCTATGCGGGAGGCTCCTGGCCCAGTGCCTGCCTTGCTCAGCCCTGCACCCGCCTGTGGAGTGAAACTATACAGGTTTTGCAAATTAAATTCACCCTTTTGCAAATCAAGTACTTTTACATATATATAATATTTAAAAAAACATAGAACAAAGCTAACTACATAGTTAGAAATCAAAAATTTTATTATAATTCATACAATTTTATAATTACATGTGGAGATGACGATATGAATGAATGCTGTGTGCAGATACATAATTCACTTCTACAGTACAGCATTGAAGCACATTTTAATGTAATCCGCAACTGTTTCAATGCATTCCTAATGAAACTAATGTTTAATTGTGTATGTTCTGATTCTAAAATTTTTTGACTAATCTTTTTTAAAGTTATGGAAGGATTTTCTTCAATTATTTGCTCAATTTTGCATAATATCGCCGGAGTTAATTTAAGAGGCCGATTACCACCACGCTTTTTTCCTAGCAACCCACAATTTTTGTTGTATTGCTTGATAATGCACTTTTTTATTTTATTTTTTTATTTTATTTATTTATTTATTTATTTTTTAAATTTATTGTTAAATTTGATGAGGTTACATTGGTTGGTAACAATTAGACAGTTTACAGATGTACAAGTCCACCTCACATCATTCATGCATCGTATTATGTGCCCATCACTCAGTATCAGCTCCCCTTCCATCACCTTATATCTAGTGCCCACTCCCACCTCCCCCCACAACTGTCCCCCC
>PVKE010038727.1:0-15320 GCA_004027555.1 Craseonycteris thonglongyai
TCAGGGTACCTAAGGGTGACTTGTCCTTGTGGCATTCCATGACAGTCCTTCCACCATGGTCCCACTTGAATGTCACACTTCTCCCAGCCTGACCAAAATAGCATCACTAGCAGAGTTAGGAGAATTGTGATTTTCAGATTCCACAGAACTAGGAACCAAGAAAGTAGAAATTAAGCAGCTCAATCAGAATAATTTCTAGAATAAATCCAAGGAGATCCTGGGATAAGACATGAGGGGATTTTTCCAAGACTCAGCAGAGACCATTGGTACAACTTACAACAGAAACAGTTACCCACAGTAACAGGTAGGCTTGAAAATGACTCCCGATCATCCCCACCCTCTGGTATTCACACTTTTGTGTAATCCCCTACTTTTGAGTGTAGACTGAATTTATTAACTCACTTCTTGGGGCTAGAATATAGCAGAAATGATGATGTGTCACTTCTAAGAAATCAGTGATAAAAAGACTAAGGCTTCCTTTTGGGGTTCTCTCCTGCTCTTTCTAAGAGAATTCGGCTGCCGCTTCGCAAGGCAGCCCTGTGAAGAGAGGCCCACGTGGCAGAAACCTGAGGCCTGCCAACAGTCATGTGTAAACGTAAAGGCACATTCTTCCCCAGTTGAACCTGGAGCCTTAGCTAACAACTTGACTGCAGTGAGGGACCTTGCGCCCAGAATTGCTGGCTAAGCTGCTCCCAGATCCCTGCCCCACTTAGTAATTGTCAGATAATAAATGTTTGCTATTTCCAACTGCTGTATTTTGGGGTGATTTATAAGAAGGCAACAGATAACTAATATACTCATTTTAACATGCAGTGACCCCCACAAGTTCTGAACACCAATTTAGCTGTTTTCCACATTTGTTCAGATGTTAACACACACATTCAACTGTTCCACATACATTCAAATTCAGTTGTTACGCACATGTTGGTATTTCATCCCCATTTGGATGCCAAACACAGTACTTAAATATAAAATATTCATTTAAATGTTCACAAAAGCTCTCCGATGCTGCCTTGCCCCATGTTTCTGAAAAGGCAGTCAAAGCAAATCTTTTCGTGACACAATCACAGGGCCATGGGGGCGGGTCACTGAGACAGCATAGGACAGAGATAAACATAAGGTTGTATGTTACCCCTGGCTACAGCTTCACAAAACAGCAAGACCCGGTTGCTTTGTCCCAATGGAAGTGTCCAGAAAAACTATATAGAGTCTTGGCACCTAGAACAGTCCATGACTAGGAGAAAAAGGGAGTCATTTATTTGTTGATTCCTTCCTGTCTCCTGTCTCTCTTGGTCAAACGTCATTCAATGGGACCTTCCAACCACCCTACATTTCCATTTTATTCAGCTCCTTCGGGCTGCCCCTGGGGAACCCCTTGGCCTGGTGCTTCCTCTGAAACCAGACAGGAGAGAGCCAAAGCCTCTGGAGGGAAGTCGGGTCACTGCTGGGCACCGGAGTTGTTGTGGCTATCACCCCAGCAGACGTTCGAAGACCTTGCCAAAGTCCCGCCCTCACTGAAGGGAGCTGAGACAGATGGCAGGATTAGGAGAGGAGGTGACAGGGGAAGCAGCTGGGGTTTTCCGCTGATCAGACAGTAAAGAACTGGAGGGTAGGTGAGGCTAAGCAACTTGGGGAGGACTATAAACTGGGTCTGGAACAGACGTGCACACAGGCGAACGCCTCCTCACAGAGAAGCAACTGGTATATTTGAATTGTACATAAATCTGTACCCATTCAGGTGTTACCTGGATTGACTCTGACTGTGTTATTGGTCCTCTAAATGCAAGGATGAGCAACCCTATACAGTTCTACTGCTCTGAGCAGTTTTGTTTCATGGAGGCAAACATAGTCCTCAGAAAAAGTCTGCTTTCCTGGAAACTTGATATCATTTCATTCCATTATCTGGTTTTATATCATGATGTCACCAAGAGTACAGGAAATTGGGAGCTGACCCCAAATGAGATTGCAACTGGGTCCTGAATCAATCCTACAGAGGGCTCTGGAGCTGGGGCGGCCCTTCAGGGTTGTCCCCAGTGAAGTCAAGAGGCCCAGCCTTTCTATTCTTATATCAGCCTGTCGTCAGCAGGCCACCCCCTGGGAGGGATGTAAGCTTGGGGAGGCAGTTCCCTGCTGCCAAGAGCACATCTCAGCAAGAGATGCAACTCTGAACCTTCACAGACAGTATTGCTGGTGTCCAGGCGATGGGAGGATAGTCTAGAACGGGATCCGGGTAGAATGCCAAGGTGTCCAGTATGGTTGGCTACCCCCTAGACTAACCTTCTCATGTGAAGAATTACAAGTTAATCTACCTCTGGTTTTTCTCCAAGATTAAACACACAGATTCACCCTAAACATTTCCTCAGTGTCAAAAAGGTTTCCAATTAGGTGTCGTGAAAGAGTCCCAAGAAGGATTGAGAATGATCACATGATGCTTCCTTCTGGGCTCAGATAATTCCCTGACTCACCAGAGTGACAGAGACAGGAGCCAGGCCACGGTTCATCGAAATTCCAGGAACCTCTTCATTTACAAATACTCTGAAATACAGATTCAGCTTTCTTAACCATCATGGCTGAATTTCCTGGCCCCTCATGAACCAAAGGGCAAACCCAAAGACCAAGAGAAGTGTGCCCTATGACCTCTTTGGATCTAAAGAAACTGGTCAAATAAAATGGCCTCATTTCTGGGTCAGAAAATCTCACAACCCTCCCCCCTGCCTCCTACGTGGCTAACCTCTTGTCATCACTGGCCCTTGCCTACCCCTCAAGCTGCTCCTACAGTCCTTCTTGGCACAAAGGCCACAGAATCCTGCCAACATGCTCAAGTTCCCAGGCTCTTCTTACCTAACAGGCCTGCAGGGTCCCCCAGGGATCCAATGCCAGAGCTTCTCAAAGTGCAGCCTGGATACTTCGGGTCTAACTCAGTAGGTGTGAGCCCCCCTGTCCTGGCTTTTTTCAGAGCAGCTGTTTTGTTGTTGTTGCTGCTGCTGCTGTTGGTTTTCATTGGTTTTACACACTGGTCTTTGTGTAAAAGGCTTTCTGAAGACAGGCCAAGAATCAAAATTGAAAACCTCTCTTATCAACCTTCAAGTGTTTAGTTAGCATCAGCGACATCGCTAACTCCATTTCAGTAACTAGGGTTCCTCTTTCTAAGCACAAACTCCTTTCTAACACTTGTTCATTTCCCACTTTAACAGAAAAAAACAAGCGGGCGATAGCCTTACTAGCGCCTAACAGGCGTGGTATAACATTTTCCCCTGTGGTATTCCTTTTATAGCTGCCATCTATTATGGCAAGCAGTATTTGCTTACCATCTACATTTATGGCATAGAGTTTTCATTTTAAATAATATATTTAAATGTGTTCATTTAAAGAAAGCTATTAAATAATAAAGCAGGCACACACAGTTATGGCAAAGAACATGAAGGTGGTCCAGGGATGCATGCCATCCTCTATGGGGCAGTTACCTCTTGCTGGGCATTCCATCTGTGACCCGTCAGCATCAGCATCCAAATACAGCACTGCAAGCATTCTCCACCTTATTGTATATAACAACCAGCGATGGGGCCCAGGAATCAGCATTCTTAACTGGCCTCAAGTGGCCAGAACAGGTCTTAGATGGGCCAACCGGTCCAGGCGCCGTGTTAGTTCACCCAAGCATAGTGAATCGCTTGGTCTATCAGAAGAGCGAAGTGGAATTTTACTTGTATCTGACATTTTATCAGTAGGAGTCCTGGCAGGAAATGATGGATCCGACTCCAACCTACTGTCTCTTCTCCCTTTGCCCTTCAAGTGAATGTTCTGTAATCCAGCCCCCAGACCACTACAACATCGTTCCCTGTGCACGTCCTGTCTGTACCTCTCACGGCTGTGCGCTCCCTCTGTCTGAACTGTGTTTCCATCGCTAGCTGTCAAAATCCTACTTGACACGCCAAGATTTGTACAGAAATCTTCCCAGCAGCTTCGTGTTTAATAGCCGCCAACTGGAAACAACCCAAATGTTCACCAGCGGGTGAATCGATACACAAATTGTGGTATATCTATACAATGGCCTTCTTCTTAGCACCAAAGAACACACTACGGATGCATACAACAACATGGATGAATCTTAAAACCATTATGCTGAGTGAAAGAAGCCAGATTTTTTTTTTAATGTAGACTGTTTCATTCCATTTATATAAAATTCTAGAAAATGTAAACTAATTTATAGTGGCAGAAAAGAGACCCAGTGTTTGCCTGGGGATGAGGGCAGAGAAAGCAACGTCTACACAGAGCCCCAAGAAGTCTTTGGAGGGTGATAAAAATGCATTTTATTCTGATTGTGATGAAGATTTCATCAATGTATAAATATTTCAAAACATCTGAAACTAAACAGCTGAAATATGCACCAATTATGCCCCCAAAGGGTGTAAAAAGCACTAGAAGCAAACAATACACAAACTGGAAAAACTACTGCCAGGAAAGGAATATTCTTCATAATAAATTAAGTATCCCAACAAGTTTTTAAAAATACAAACAAAGCAATGGAAAAATAGGTGCAGAACACAAGCAGATAATTCAGAAATAAATACAGACGACAAACATGCTTGCATGAAATTGTTCTGCCTCCACAGAATGTAAAATTACACCCTATTCGCCAAGGGGTCTGAAGGACCAGCGATGTGGATAATGGCCATCCGTGAAGGTGGGCTCTCCCCAGCATCCTAACCAGGCCCTCAGCCCTTTCACCTCCACCCGCCGGGGCTCGGCAGCATCCTCGTGCTACTGGGCATGTCAGCTCACCAAATGCCCTGTGTGCCATTGGAGCCCCCGCCCACACGGACGCATGTCCCTACATTGCACCTGTTCAGTCCAGCTGTTCATGGAGCGTCCGCATATTCCCATCACAGTTATTGTACAATGAGCTTATTCCAGGCCAACACAAAGAAGGGGTGGCTCCCAAGCCTCAGGCCAGGACAGAGCTCTGTGACAGCGTATGACTTGTAGCCTGTGTTGTTACAGTGAATGGTGCACTTCTCTAGCCCCCACAGGGAAACACAAACTCCTGCCCGCTGCATGGGGGTCTGTTCATGGCTCGTCCCCCAGAACCCAGCACGGGGCCTCCAGCCCTGCAGGCAGAACCATACATACAGTCTGGAGTTTTAGTCGCGGCACTTACCAAAGCGTCCTCACAAACTTTTTAAATTCAACTTTCACAAGAACCCTGAGCTAGGATGATGGCGAATGTTATCATTATCCTGCTTCTCAACGTGAGAAAGCATGTCCGTGCAGTTGGGCACCTTTCCTTGGAGGTGGCCGGCTGCATCAGAAAGGGGACAGGAGCCTCCCACCTCCACGTCCAGCCTTGGCGACAACACTGGACAGGAGTGCAAACGGAAGTGCCCTGAGGCCGAGGCAGGTGCACGCCCATGCGCTCCTTCCTCCGGGTCTCCTTGGGCCTGACTGTTCCACCCTATTTGCCTGTAGCCTCAGACTGAAGCTGACAGGCTGGCTGCGAGGTCAGAGCCCAGGCGGGTGGGGAGAGCCCAAGGGGAAGAGGGGGTGGGGGAGGGGGCTGAGGCAGGAGGAAGAAGCGGGATGGAAAAATCCCAGGTGACTGTGGAAGAAACTCGG
The DNA here is from genome assembly GCA_004027555.1 of Craseonycteris thonglongyai. Classification (NCBI taxonomy): domain Eukaryota; kingdom Metazoa; phylum Chordata; class Mammalia; order Chiroptera; family Craseonycteridae; genus Craseonycteris; species Craseonycteris thonglongyai. The sequence continues at coordinate 5,611 of PVKE010038727.1, forward strand.
GAAGAAATGAGGACATCCTTAAGAAGAGAGAGACAAAGAAAAGTTGGATAGCCCAGGGGACACAAAGCTCGCATAAGCCTTTAAGGAGAGAGAGAAAAAAAAGGACAGATGATGGCTCATCTATTAACTATTAACAAGCAAGTTCCACTAATGAATAGCATCATTAAAGGGCATTTTGTGAATATGAATACATAGTTATATTCTAAATAATGTTCTCCCCTTGGCCAGGTAGTATCTTTCCGATCTTCATGCAAAAATCACCTATTTTAACTATTACCACCACCACCGGCATCCAAACCCTATAGTCACAACCCTGATTCTGTATCTCTGACTGTCTTTGTCAGCAACAAAACACTGTTAAAAATCATTTCCTGTTTATTTTGACTGTCTGTCTCCCTGCACTAGAGCATGCGCTTCACAAAGACCGATTTCTGTGTGTTTTGTATACTGATATGAATAAGTACCTGATCTACCACAGGGTCTCAATAAATATTTATTGAAAAATAAAATAATACTTTACATGAAAAGAGGAGGGGTTTCCTTCAAAGCACCACCACCCACTTATAAAATTCCTCTCTCCAATCAGATATGTCTCTCCCCGAGGGTTTGCAAGAAAGGAGAAGAGAGCCCCAGTTCAGCCAGGAGCGTTGCTTTTCCCTCTGAGCAGGTTTCTAGCAGCAGGGACGTGGGAACAGAGGGTCTGTCACCGAATTCCTGGCCACTACCCCATCCTCCGAATCCAAGGCAACATGCTCCCATAAGAGCAAATAACTGGGGAACCAGAGTGGAAAGGGTCCAACCCTCTCCTTTTATCATATAGACTTTGGACCCAGGGAGGTGGCGTGTTCTTCCTAGGGGTACACAGTAGAGTCCCTCTGTCCTCTCTACTGATGATACACATGGCTTTATGGCCAATGGCCCAGCTCTCGGCAAAATGCCGAACGTAGAGACTATGCTGGGGCCTCACAACTCTGGTTTTCTGTGTTCTTGTTCACCCCCCTCCTCCCCGCTCCACATCCCCCTTGCATAGCTCTGTCCTTCTGTCCTTTTTCAACCTCCCCAGAGCCATGATGTACTCAGTGATTCATTTGGTGTTGCATTTGGCCCAGCAGACAAAACCCCATTTGGATTTCCCCAGGGAAGGAGGCCCAGGCAGTAGGGTTTCAGTCCTCAGGAAGCTGAATAAAACTGTGTCCTGCAGAGAAGAGTAGTAACCTGGCCCAAACTCAGGTGTGTTTTTTCGAAAGAGCTTGCAACCTTTTGAAACCCACATGACAGAGCCGAAGTCCATAGTCAGTGAGAGGAAATGACGGCCACAGGGTTTCTTTGTGAGTCGGGACTGTTAAGAATCCAGGTTCTCCCATTCCTAGCTCTCTTTCCTCAGTTATCATCATGTCTTGGGCAGGGAAGAGCGGCATTTACCAGGAAAATGTCAGGACATTTTTCTGCTTGTATCCTCCCAAATCTAAGTAAGCCTGAGACATGGGAGCCTGTTTCCAAATGAACACACCACATCATCAGAGGTTGGAGCAAGAGATAAGAAACCCAATCCTTAAGAGGGTCCACAATGACTTCTATTTGTTGAGCACCTAATATGTGCCAAGCACTTCCAATTATTCACCCTCTGATATAATCCACACAACAATCCAATGACATAGGCTCAGAGAGGTTAATCCGCCTGCCAAGTGTCACACACCATTAAGCATAAGAGCTGGCAATCAGGCTGAGCGCTGCATGACACCAGGGCCCAGGTGCTTGCTCCCTGGCAGGCCACCCCCCTAAGATCCTAGCCACAGTGGGCAATGTCACAATGGATAAGCTTCCCGTCTCTTTTCAGGAAGAGAATTCTTGTCCTTCAGAAGCTGCCACCTCCATGAAGTCCTTTCCATCCCACGTTTCAGGGTTGGGTTTCTTACAGCTTTCGTTGCCATGGCATTAGGCGCTCTCAACATTGTTCAAAAACCTAGAAGAGGAACACAAGAGGACACAGCTTTTCGATTCAAGAGCTGACCAGTTCTTTTAAACTCAATCTCGTCCTTGAATCGGGATTAGAAATGGGAGATGAATAATGGCACTTGTAGGCCTTGGAGTTATTTAGAGTCTTGCTCCAAGAAATCCAGTTCTCTTTTCAGATATGATCACATTCTTCTCCACAGGCACCCCAAAACGAGACCGGGGACAATTCCCTGTAGGGTGAGACTAGAGGAGGTTCATGGCCTCCCCCCATGTGTCTGAACTTGTTCCTCTCCATGTCTCTCCTACCTGGCCTGAAAGCTAAAGACAGGTGTCACAGGTACTCTCACATGTGAGAAGGAATGTATGTGAGGACCACGGTTTGCTCCATGAAAGAAATATGCTGCAAGATTTATAGACTATAAGGAATGAGAGGCATACTAGTGCTTCATGGCATCCACAGAGCATCTTCCAGAGAAGCAAACAGAGCCCATAAAGATTAAGTGAACTGAAGGACAGTTTCCGCCACCTTCCTTCAAAATCGCCTCCAGGGATTGGGACCACCTTTCCTGCTGCCAGGAAGAAGCAATTTTCACTCTCCCTCTAGAATGCCCAGAGAATGTTCTGTTTATCACTCATTCTCTCAGGTCTTTGATTTTAATTCCGTGATTCTACTTGCTCTTAGTGTGTTGGTATAAGGAAAGAAAATGCCCTTTGGAATCAGGCAGACTTGGGTTTAAAGCTCAGCTCTTCCCCCACTGAATAGCTGTGTGATTTTAATCAAGTTACTTAATGTTCTCTCAGTTTCAGGGCTGAGAACAGTCTGGACAGACCCATTAAAAGTCCAACACTATGATTTCCTGTCCTAGTTTACTTTTAAAAAGGTATCAGAAAAATCCAGGTCCTTGCTTTATGCTTTGATATCCTAGTGTTTGTGTTTTTAATAGTTGTAACATTCAGTTTTGGATTTCACATCTCAAATTTACCAAGTTCTTATAGACACCATGGTTAAAGTCTTGTTGCCTAGTTCTCGATACAGAGGGGTCTGTTGGATATTTGGCTAAACCACTCAGCAATGAAAAGAAAGGAGATGGAGCCTCTGCTTTTGTAAAGGGTGCTAGTAGTAACCAATTTCCTTGCTTGAAGGTGAGACCGAGGATGTTAAGCGTTGTTTGTTCAGTCATCTGTGAATCAGCACTCTCAGATCTCAGCCCAAACTACAAAGGAAAATTTATTTGAAATTTTCAACAGTCCCAGCCTTGAGCAGCACATAAACATGGAAGAGAGAAATGGCCTAAAAACTAAATTTTAGAACTTCCTATCCCAATCAGTACATTTGAAAATTAACCACAATAGACATTATTTAGTAAGAATTCATTCAGAAATTCATGCTCATATTTACACTGAAAAGCTAATTATCTGTCTTGTCAGAATCAATGTGAGTTGTGTTTGAGGGGCTAAGTAATATTCTAATAATTCAGGAGATATAAGTTTTTAACAATCCCTAAGTACCCAATAAGCCTGAATTAAAATCTTTAAGCAAAGGTCTCAGGAATTTGAGGAGAAAAGGAGCTAATGGAGTTCAGGTTTCTCTTTAGGGTGATGAAAATGTTTGAAAATTGATTGTGGTGATGGTTACATAATGGTGAATATACTAAAAACCATTGAACTGTACATTATAAATGGGTGAATTGTATGGTATTTGAATTATATCTCAATAAAGCTGTTTTTAAAAATCCTTAAGCGGCTAAATCTCAGTTTCATTAGTGCAAAATGAGGATATATCTTAAAATGTTGTTGTAAAGACTGAGTAACTATAGAATAGTGCCTAGCACAGGTTTTTTTATAGTAGATGCTCAGTTAATAGGAGCTGTTATTGTCCGAGTAGTAGTAGTAATAGTAATTATGACAGTGATAGTAATGAAATCATTCTCATGTCCCCCGTGGTTTCTTAGTTCATTATAGCCCCAAATTTTCTTTCTTCTCTAGATCACTATCTGTATGTTCATTTGAAAACTTGAAAAAGCAATTACCTATCTTTTCACGATAGCACTTCTATTGTTTTCCAGAGCCTTTATTCATATCTTCTATTCAGCTAGTTTTATAGTTCAAAGTAACTTTTTTATTATTTATATCATCTTGCAACTAGATAATGAAACTCCAAGGAGAGAGAAAATATCTCAGTGAGCCTCCCAACAAAATTTTCACTTGGGAGGTGCTCAGTATGATTGCTTGACTGGATTTTTATTATTGGATCTGTTTTTGAGTCTGAAACTAATCTCCTTACAGCTTCTTTTGTCACTCAGTTTCCCCATCTGTCCCTTCTTTTCTAATCTCTATCTAGTAGCCTATCAATCATCTATCTTCAAGTGTGAAGAATTGGGATTTAAAAATGGCTTCCTCCACTTTCTCCCATCCCCATGAGGCAGACAATACACCAGAGCTGAGAGGTACAAATTGTTTTTCCACCTCAGAGATCATCAATTACAGAGTCTTTCCTAGAAGAATGGACATGATACCCTCCTGATATGTTACTTTAAGGAAGATCAGTATATGTGGCCCCCAGAAACCCTTTATATACAGAATCATGGGCTCCAAACCTAACTTGCAAGAAACAACATGGCCTTCCTACTTGATAAACATCTCCTTCCCTGTAGGCTCCTTGTTCTATGTAACTAAAAGAGGTATTTCCCACCCAAACAAAGAAAAATACACACATCAAGCAATTACATTAGCAAATGAGCCTTGGTGTCCTGAAGAAATAGAACCAGCTATGATTAAGAATGAATCTGACTATATAACAAAATAGAATCCACAAAGTGGCAGGAAAGGTTTTCTGTCTACTGTCACCTTACCTCATCTGGCATATGTGGCTAAGAATGGCAGGAGTGAGTGAAAATGTTGTTGTTTTAAAAAGCTCAGCAGGCTCATTTGGGGCATTGTCTGTGGGACTCAATAGCAGGGCAAGAAGGCAGTATCTTTGACAAGTGACTGAGACTCATCTCCTGACCAGCAACTAAGTGTATTAGAATGCTTTTAGTTGCAAGTAACAGAAATCTCTGCTCAATCAATAAAGAACTCAATTATCTCATATACCAGGAAAGCCAGAAAAAATACAGGTTTCAGAATTAGTTAATTTGGTGACTTGCCAATGTCACCAAGGACCCGAGTGTTTTCATCTCTCTGCCCTGCCGTTCATGGTGTTGGCTTTAACATTAGGCACCTAGCCACTGAGCAGCAACAAGTCTCAGCATGTCATCCAGAGACTTCACCATCTCTTAGAGGTGAGGAAATCTTTCACAGGAACCTCACAGGAGTAACTATTGGCATATGGGGGTGGAATATTCTTTCCCCAGTCAGGCCTGCGCAGGAGCTGGGGGTGAGGTCAGCTTCCCATGGGCATGTGGCTACAGAAGCATGAAGATAGATGAGCACAGTTGGACTTCTGGGGAAGAAGGCGGAATGGAGGCTGCATAGACAACCAGGTATGATCATCATACCGACCATCGTAGAACGTAAAGAGATGACTGGCAAGAGCTAAATGCCTATATAAGCATATCAGCAAGAACTGCATTGTCCACAAACTTAGGGATAGAGGTCTTACTCTCCCTTAAAGAAAATACATAACAGTCTTTCTTAGGACCTCTCAAGGAAGGTCAAATCATCCAAAAGATATGGCAGCAATGAGTGGAAGTGACATGAAGGTAGCTGGGGGATGGATGGGAACATGTGGGCGATGACTAATAAAAACCCACAGGCTTCTGCAAGGCTTCGAGATATCTAACTGCCAGTGGGAGAGGAGGGTGGAGGAGGGGATGTGTCACTAGCTGTTTCCAGCAGCACTGTGACTGATAAATCAAGGCTGTCAGTGTGAGTGTCCCTGGCTTATTAAGTTAATGGAAGAAAATAAAATTCTTTTCAGATACAGAAGGGACCAAAGCCAAGTTCACAGGCAACAGCCAATTCCAAGCAGAATGACAAGCTTCCCTTTGAATTTTCCTGGCATCACTATCTGCACCTCTCTGATGGGCTTTCATAGCCTACAATGATTAGGAAACCAGTAACACCCACAGTCTTCCCATCAAACATTCTGTAGGCACCGTTATTATTATCAGTTATCGGCTAGCATTCTGTGGTGAAGAATACAATTTCTCATAAATTATCCCGTTAATTTTTAGATAAGACATGTATTTGTTGTTATCCCCCTTTACAGTTCAGGAAACTGAGACTCAAGGAAGTTCAGTGAGTGACCTGTTCTAATCTTCCTGGTTAGTGAAGAATTAGAACTATACCCAGGGTGGCCTTTCATAGAGATAGAATATCAACGTATCTTTTATTGCATAATTTCTGGCATCTCTGAGGCCCTGGAGAGTCTGTCTTTGTTTCTTATTTTCTTTTTTCTTTTTTTTTTTCTGGAGATTCTTAAAGACTATCTCCTATTTTGGCCTGAAATTGAGCCTGAAATTCCTACTAGTGGGGAACGTGCCCACTGAGCTAGGCATCATGTCTGAAAAAATGTTCCTGTCAAAAGGTCCATGTACCGCCTGGAGAAGTGGAAGAGAAATGGGCATCTAGTTTTCTGTCAATTATATCTTCATGTCCATTCATGCTTTCCCAAAACACCAGGACTATTTAGCCAAGACTTGCATGGAAAACAGAGAGCCAGAGGTCCAAGGAAAGAAAGAGCACACTTAGGCCAAAAGGAATGAGATCAATTATGAGGAGAAGGGAAGAGGTGCCACAGAATTTCATCTCATTTCTGATAGATTAGTGCAGAACGGATTAGATAAATGCCTCAAGCAACTGCAAAAAGAAAATGGAGCCTGAGAGTCCAAAGAGGAGCCTTGAAAGGGAAATGATTACCAGCCTGGAGTAAAACCCAAAGAAATCGGAGTTAGACCTGTGGATGCTGAGCCTTGCTGAACACCCCCAGGTTCCAATCTTCAGCACAGCTTGCCAAGGACACGGAATCCTACATGCAGAACTCCCCGATGTCAACAGCCAGCGTCCCAGCTCTGTTTCCGGGGGCGGGAGGGCCCGCTTACAGGCGCTGTCTTCGGTGCTGAAGTAGCACAGCCCGGGGCCGTGAACGCGCAGAGGCAGCAGGGACGATCCATCCAGGCTCCACCTCGGACTTAGCTGCGGAATCACGCAGCCCTCGACCCTGGAATTGCTTGTTTCAGAACTGAAGCAACGTGCGTTAAATCCCCAGCTTTTCCTTTACTCCCACAACTCACGCCGGCTTCTTGACGGTACAGGAAAGGAATTTGTGAAGCTTCAGGACCTGTCCTAGCTGATCATCAGCTACTGTGATAATATTCTCAGAATCCGCTTTTAGTGGGTCCTTTCCTCTTTCTTTGGTTCTTCCTTCCCCCGTTTCAAGCACAGCATTTCCACAATCTTCTTCCCAAGCCTACTCTTGGAAGGAAGTTTGGGAGAAGACTTTTATAAAAGCAGAGTGAATTTAAGTCAGTGTGGGACTCCAAAGGGTATAGCACCATTTAAGAAGACATCTGAGAGGCAGTAAAGCAGAAGAAGATTGCTCTAGGCTTATAATGTCACATCCATAGGCAGCTTCCTGTTATCTCTCCATATAAGCATTCCTTGTTACTGTTATCATTACACAATGTGAAAGGTCTTGATATTATAGAACCACCACCACCACCACCCCCAAAAAAAACACATTTAACTTATTATAACCAAAAATACTTAGTCATTCAAGTAAAACATATGGATGAACAAGACACAGGCCTATTCAAGAGGCATTCCCAGTCTAGTTGGGGGGAGGGATGGGTGGCACATTGCCAACTAATCATTTATATTCCAAGACATGAGCCAAGTTTCATGGGAGCTCGGAGACCTGCCTGGAGGATCTAAGCATGGATCTAGAAAAGGAGTTTATTAGGTTAATAAAATGGGCAAGAAAAAAGTGCAGGTTTTGTGATTAGAAAATATAGATTCCAGCCCTAAATGTGCCAATTATGATGTAATCTTAAGAGGGTCATTTAGCTTCTCTTCTTTCATCTCTAAAATAATGATTATAATATTGACACCAGAGAATAATAATAATATCAGAGTTTCTGAGTTGTTTTAGAGATAAATTGAGATAATAGGGAAACATACGTCCTCAACTGCAAAACACTATTAAATACAAAACTAACCATTTCCTGGCTCTTGGAGTGACAATGCCGAAGCTTATGTAAGTGCCATGAAGGCAGGGTGGGTCCTTCTGGCTGGTTAGAGTGCTCAGTGTAGCATCATGTTCCCAGAGGAAGTTATCGAGAGCATTCTGGGTCCAAAAGAGTTGTGACTTGGTGAATAAAAACCACAATGTTTGTCCTCAGTGGCCAGTTCTGCCCAAGCCACCCCTGGGGTGTAGGGAAAAGAGGTGCAATAGAAAAAAGATGGCTCTCACAGGAGGAGTTGGCCTCACACAGTAGCTCCAGATGGAATTTCAGCTGGAAGCACACAGCCGCAGCTGAGCTCAAAGAAATGACTGAGGTTTTCTGGACCTCCTCTCTGGCTGGTGGGTGAGATGAATCAGAAAGAAATACAGCACAGGTGGTGCGGGCAGAAGGGAAAGGAGATGGGATGAGGAGAAGCAAAGGAGAGGTCATGATGTAGAGTCACATTCCAAATCTTTTGCTTGGGTGGAAATTTTCGACTAATCCAACTGCCACTGGATATCACTGTAGCTTCATAAAGAGATACATTTTAGAAAGAAGATAATCACCAATTGTTAAAGTTGGAAGAGGTCTTTAACATGGTCGAATCCAATTCCCTCCTTTTGCAGGTAAGATTAGGGTCATGAGAGGTGAAGTTCAACGTCAAAAAACAAGTTTCTGAAAAAATAAAAATAAAAACAGAACTGAATTCAGGTCTTCTAATTCCCAGGTCAGTTTGTTTCTCACTACTCAATAACTGAATTAAGGTGAAGTTTGAAGTGCTGTAGCAAATAAACCCAACATTGCAGAGACTTAAGAAGTAAAAGCATTTTCTCCCACCCATATGCCCGTCACCGTGTGAATGGCATATTGGGTTGGAGTTCCTGGGAAATTGACTGATAAGGAAACTTACATGCCAGAAGTTCACTGGGGAGTGCTTTCTGGAACAGCTGGTGGACAGAGGAGTTGTTGCTATTGCAACAAAAGCTTTGGCCAACCCCGATTCCAATGAACTCTGCAGCTGGAATGCTTTTGAGAGTTGTCCAAAATTGAGGCATGGGGCCAGGGCTTTCCACCCAGCATTGACCAATTACTGAATGTGGGCTGCCCCTGGGGGAGGGAGTGAAACTTCATATGAAGCAGCTCTGTCTGACCGAGGGCAATTCCTGAAGAAGAATTCAAATGCAAACTATCAGCAGCCAATGGCCTCAAAATTTAGGGGGCTGAGTGCATCAGGTGTGAAGGTGATGATCTAGACAGCCCACCCCAGCATCTACTACAGTAGTCCATGTTCGGAGAGGACAGCAGCAGTCTTACTCCACATGGGCATTCAAGGATCCAACCAATGCTCAGCCACCTCTTAAAGAATCATCAGGGGAAGGCCGGGACGGCTTAGCGGGTTGAGCGCTCGCTTTGAGGCCATGAGGACCGGGGATCGAATCCCGGCTCCGGCCCAGGCAGGACCCACGTGCTGAACTGGGGAGTTCCCACAGTTTGGTTCTCTAACTGTCTCTGTCTCTGTCTCTCTCTCTATCTGTCAAAAAGTAAAATAGAAATAACTATGCACTGAAGACAAAAAGATAATTTCTCTCT
>PVKE010038728.1:0-15309 GCA_004027555.1 Craseonycteris thonglongyai
AGCCAGTAAGTAGAAGAGCTAGGATGTGAATTGAGCTACATCTGCCTCCTAATTCTGCCTTGCTGTGAGAAACTCAAATATTAGGTCATCCTTTAGAAAAGCTGTTTATGTTTATCAGACTCTGAAGGAAAGAAGCTTGATCTCTGGTGATCAACTTGAAACTATAAGTAGCCACATCTTTTACATTGTATAATATATAATGGCAGTCTTACTTTGATACTAAGAAGGCTAGACTAGCGTGCATTGTTAAAATGACTTACTGAGAGTTGAGATTTAGGAAATTATCATACCATGGTTATTTTCTCTCCTTTCTCCATAATAATAAGACCCCTGACTTTTAGCTAGGCTGATAGCCATATTTCTTGGGTTCCTTTCTCGCTAGATGTAGCCATGTTTTTAATTGCTAACGAATGTGAAACAGATGAAACTGTCATGCTGTTTCAGTAAAATTCCCCAAAGAAAGTTGAAGCATGCCTTTTGCCCCTTCTTCTCCACCCCTTTTTCCTTTCTACTGCTTGAATCTTGGATGGGATGGTTTGAACTCTAACTAACATCTTGCACCCTGAGGACAAAGACTTCTCTCTAGAGACAGCAGAGCAGTGAGTTGAAGAGTTCAAGTCTCTGAGGACATTGTGAAGCAAAGGAGCCATTCAGTCATGGGCTGTACACACAAAATAAATGTGTATCTTGTTTAACATACTGTAATTTGGGCTTAGTTCCTTGCAAACAATACTAATCTTGATACAGGTTCTTTACTGAGACAAAGAATAGAACAGGGATTGCTATAACAGCAGCTTCCTATATCACAAAGGAGTTCATCCCTTAAAAAAAAAAAAAAGACAGGACGCCTCCTTCTCTATGCTCCCTGACTGGGTATCTCATAGGCTACACACACACACACACACACACACACACACACACATACACACAAAAGCCTAAAGCTTTTAGTTAAGTATTGGGTATTCAGTTCCCATTTATTACCAACAAAGTCAATAAAGCCTATTTAAGTTTTATATTTTTCTACATTTCTTTATTTTTCTCAGTTGCTGCTACTTTTATTTGCATATGCTTTATAGTAAGGTTTATCAAACTTGTATCTCTCTGCTCTTTCAAAGTCCTCTTTATAGTCTGCATATTGAGATTATATATTGCAAGCCTTGCTGCTTACTTTTACTTGCTCCCCATGCTTAATGACGTAAGGCTGAAGGATTAGAAGCGCAGACACAAGGGCAAAGGGGAAATAAAATAAAATGAAATGTTTTCAGTGGCTCACTGGGAACGTCTGTCTAACTCTTTACCTGGAATGTCTCTGGATTATAGCTTTGCTTTCTCTCATTATTGGTAATATAAACTCACTGACCAGGAACTCTCCCTTCGTCTTCTCTATACTGCCAACACCTCATGAATATTAAAAATCAATTAAATATTCCCAACAAGAGGAAGAAAAGCCAAAATCTAAAACTGTAATCTGCATTTGTGATATTTTATACAGCCACTCCTCACTTAGTGACCTTTCTGTTTAATTTAGTGACCATTTGTACTTACATCCAGTTCTCTAGCACAGGGAATCCCTTCTCTCAGTCTTTGTCTCATTGCCACAGTCATTTAGTATTCACTATATGAAGAGTTCACAATCACACAAAACACATATTTCATTTGTAAGTGTAGTGTTGCATGACATCTATTGAAAAATACATACCCTATGGTGCCACGACACACCACAAGACATCCACCTTTAAGTTCCTTGCTTATTGACCAATTCACTTAATGACCTAGTCATAGGAACAGAACTCAGTACGTAGTTAAGTGAGGAGTGCCTATAATTCCTTTAGAAGCTGTTTTTTAATTCATTGGACCAGGAGGTGCTGAAGAAAGCTTGTTACTTCAGCAGGAGGTGGCTCAGAAAGAAAGAGAGGAGAGATGTTGGGTTAGTGGGGACTGGCGGTGGAAAAGGCATTATACACACTTGGGAGCTACCATTCCTACTACTCTGCACTCCCACATCGTCCACTTTCTACACAAACTACACACTAAGCAGCTGTTGTCTGATTCCCTGCCTCTGTGAGTCCCAAGGCAGTGTGGTTGGCTGTGCCTACAGCACAGGGAGGACAAGAGGAGTGCAGCGATTCCCCAGAGTTCTGCCTCAAGGGGCACCTTTCCTAAAAGATGACCTCCAGAACTCCAGAGACATTTAGACTTTAGAAAGCCAATTCGTCAAGATATGTATGGCAAGTAAGGGAGGGACACCCCTAGAGCTGCACCATTTGAAGTTTGGTTTAGTCAGTTCTCCACAGCCACTATGCCTGGGTGCACAACAATGTCTGCATCCTGAGGCCTGCGCCTACCTGTCATCCACCCCACCCTCTTTCCTCAGTGAGAAGCAACAGAACGAAGTAAGTCTGTGGGCTACCTGTACTCTCTGCTACTACCTTCAGTCTGTCCAATGGAAGGTGGGCTCCAGTGGACCATTGCAGAACCCCAAGTCTATCAAACACATTTCATCTATGCCTTCAAGGCTTGTCCAGAAGATGAACCCAATAAAGTCTCGTTGAAATCAGCCAGCCAACCAACAGGATTTGCCTGAGAGTAATATTGGCTGGAGTAAACCAACTGCTACTAACAAAAAATTAAATGAGGAAACTGATGGAAATAGAGGGATACTGAAGCAAAATGAAATAGCAATCATCAAATAACCATAATAGCTAACATTTAGTGAACATTTACTGGGTCAGACATTGTGCTATATACTTTATATATGTTGGATATAGTCCTTTATCAGCTACCGGTAGGTCTTTTGCAAAGACTTTTTCCCAGTTTGTGGCTTATCTTCTTATTCTCTTGGCAGTATCTTTTTCAAGGCCAAAGTTTTTTATTTTAATGAAATTCAACTTATCAACTTTTTCTTTAATAAATAACGTATTTGATGTTGCATCATGTCCAAGATTATCCAGATTTTCTCTTACTTATCTTGTAGAAGTCTTAGACTTTAGTGTTTTACCTTTAGGTCTATGATCCCTTCTGTTTTCATTTTTGTGAAGTATACTAGGTCTGTGTTTAGATTCTTTCTTCTTCTTCTTAACTTTTTTATTTTTTCCCAGTGGAGGTAGGAGGAGTATGTGGCCATGAATGTCCAGCTATTCTAGCACCATTTGTTAAAAAGACTGCCATTGCTCCATTTATTGCCTTTGTTCAGTTTCAATGATCATTTGACTACATGTGGGTATACTTATGGGCTCTCTGTTCCATTCTGTTGATCTAGTTGTCTGTTCTTTCACCAATATCATACTCTGTTAATTACTGTAGCTTTATTGTGAATTTTGAAATTAGGTAGTGTCAATCCTCCAACTTTGCTCTGCTCCTTCAATATGCTGTCTATTCTGTGACTTTTGCCCCTCTATATAAACTTTAGAATTAGTTTGTCTATGTTCACAAAATAACTTGTTGGGATTTTGGTTGATATTGCATTGAATCAATACATCAAGTTGGAAAGAACAGACATCTTAGTAATACTGAGTCTTCCTATCCATAAACATGGATTAATTCTTCATTTATTTATCAATAACCCTTCTCTTATTTCTTCTATCAAAGTTTTGTAGTTTTCCTTGTATAGTACATATTTTTTTTTATATTTATACTTAAGCCCTTGGGTTGATGATGTAAATAGTATTATGTTAATTTCACATTTAATTGTTCATGGCTTATATCTAAGAAAGTCATTGACTTATTAGTTCCAGGAGATTCTTTGATTAATTCAGGTTTTCTATGTAGACAATCACATTATCTGCAAACAAAGATAATTCTTTATCTCCCTTCCCAATCCATATAGCTTTGATTTCCTTTTCTTATCTTATTGTATTAGCTAGGACTTTCAATAAGATGCTGAAAAACAGTGGTGAGAGGGGCCATTCTTGCCTTGTTCCTGATATTAGTAGGAGACATTATGCTGTATACTTTACATAGATATCTCAAAAAATCCTTGCAAAGACCCTGTGAGATAAGAATTATTATAATTCTTATTTTTTCATATGAAGGTACCGAAAACTAAAGTGGTCATGCCCAAGGTTACATGGCTTATAAGTAGTTAGAAGTGAGATCTGAACTCTCATATTCTGCCTCCCAGGCCTTTCTTCTTAGCCACTGTTTCAGGCACTAAGGTAACCCTATGAACAACTGTCAAGATCCTGAGATGCTCACACTTTTCAGCAAGGACACAGAGCCATAGGGGTATGAAGATGAGCATATATGGAGAACATTACTCTGTTAATTTTAACATTTAAAATCTACCTATCTGTATTACATCTTAATAAATGAAACTCTGTGGAATCTGTATGGTGAACTTGCCATATTCCTCTCTGTTATAATTAATTTAACTTACCCATACAAAGGCTCCTAGACTTGGTAATATTATCAACCACAAAACACAAATTAATGTGATCTCTGAGGTCCCTATTCTATAATGCAATAGATATCTTGGAAATGCAAATACAGTTAGTGGCATCATGTGAAATCATTTAACAATATATGCAAACCTGAGGAGACTATGAATATTGTCATCACAGGCAACCTACTAGGCTTATGTGTCCAGCAATGGCTTAGCTATTATAGTAGGTGGGAGAAGAAACAAATCACTCCTCATCCACTATGCCATTAGGAAGGGCCTTCCTTTAAGTAGAAAAAGCAGCAATTCTCCTTTTTGTGTAAATTTACTACTAAATAAGATTCAGCTGAGTTTTCCCTTAGAAGTGAAGATCTGGGAGATAAAATACTGCTGAGTTTCTGACAGTGTACAGTTTATGACACAGAGTAGACTCTCAATAAATAATTGTTAAATGACTGAATAAATAAATGAAAGAACCACACTAAGTAGACTTTTTTTTTTTTTGGACTGGGCCACATTCTCTTGTACTTACATCTATGTCCTGAATACAGTCAGGATGTATTGTGTATGTAATAAAATCCAAAATGAAGGTTTGAGCTGTGTACTTCTTAGAAACTCAACTGTAGAAAGCAGATAAGGAGTGGTTTATTTGTCTAAAGACCTAAGTATCACAAAGGAGAATTAGTAATTGAACACAGTGATGCCCAGAGATATCGCAGGTGTTGGGATTAAGTCTGCCTTAGCACTCCAGTCTTCACTCAGATTCACCCTTAGGCAGATACTATAGGTACAATAGGTATAGTTCCCTGTGGCTGCTGCAACCAATTAGCACAAACCTGATGGCTTACAACTACAAATATGTACCCTTTTACAGCACTGGAAGCCAAAAGTTCAAAATCACTATCACAGGGTTGAAATCAAGGTGTTGGCAAGATCACACCTCCTATAGAGAGAGGCTTCCAGAGAAAATCCATTCCTTGCCTCATCTAGCTTCTGGTGGCTACAGTATTCCTGGGCTTGTGGCCACACCACTCCAATTTCCAAGGCCAACATCTTCAAATCTCTCTCTGCTCTGGCTTCACATTTTCTCCCTGCTGTGTCTGGCAAGTCTTCCTTTGCCTGCTCCCATAAGGATACGTGTGGTTACGTTTAGAGCCCACCCTGATAATCCAGAGTAATCTCCCCATCTCAAGATCCTTAACTTAATCACATCCGCAAATATTTTGCTGTATACTCTTATACTCATAAGCTCCAGGAACGAGGTCTCTTTGGAGACCATTATTTAACCTACTACATGAGCCTGGCCAAAGGGCCTATGGGGGAACAGTCTCCCGGCCAGGTCCCCAGAAATTAGACTAGCATTCTAGAGAGAGAAAGTTCTGCTAATCAATGGCTCAGTTTAGAGTACTATATGTAAATCTGCTATTTAAATGCAATACATTAAGGTATATATCTAAGGAAATATAAATTGCTCATCATTCAGCTACTTTCCATCATATAGTTGGCCCTAAAATGATTTTCTTTTTGCCTGAAGCATAATTGCAATTTAATTAATGCTGTAAAAAGGAATGTGAGCATATTAATGTGGAATTAAGTTACAAAAATGTTAAATTTAGTATACATTTTTCTGAGGTGTGGTTTGTTCGTGACTTCTATTCCTATCATCTTGTGTTTGCACAGCTGGTAACTATAAATTCAACATGAAAATGGTGTTTGAAAATCAGCAGACATTTCAATGAGCTTAGGGGTGAATTTGCCACTGCTGATTTCTGTGATGATCTATATTCTCAGCCTGTTGACTTTGCGGGGAGGAAATGGCTGTGGTGTCTCAAACACAGGGGTCCAATGATGGCCCAGCTTGTCATAGCACAAGATACTTGATCCATATCCAGAAATATTTTTTTCTAGTCTAACCTCAGAGAGGAATGCTGAGCCATCCCACTTGCTTAAGAAACAGGTTTAATCCTGACATGGGAGGGGCCCTCTGAGAGTTCACAATTCAACTGCAGGTCTGGTTAACGTCATGCACAGAAGTCTGGGGAATAGAGAGACAAAGGATGTTACAGGAAGCATCAGACCAAACCCTCTTTCTAACAACCATCCTCACGTTAATGAGGGTCTGTTGCTCTCCCCTCTATCTTGTACAGGCATGTGGTGCCGGGCACATTCTCTTCTACTGGCTTGGAAAGGGGATTTCAATTATAAGAGTGACTACATGGACAGTTACTAAAGCCCTCCACAATGAAAAAGCCTTCCTGATTTCTCTTGCTCAGTCTCTAAAAGGCTAAGATGGCTTGTGAAGGAAAATGTATCTCCAACAGCTGCTCTCAAGGTTACCAACAGAAACCCCTCTCCCCATCAGCCCCTCACAACCATGCAAAAGTACATATTCTCCTTCTCATGGATCCACAAGGCCACCAGTCAAGGGCTGACAGAAATGGAAAATAGATTTCAGATTTCTCTGCCCCGGGAATTAAGTATATTCCTTAGAAATAATGAGTTCTGAGGTCATTGAGGGCTTGTTCTTTTTCCTGCTTGCAGGGACAATTTAATTTTAGAAGAAAAAGTGACTAATGAACAAGATATTCTAATTCCAGTGATGTGCTTTTCTCATTTTAATGTCAGCTGAACCACAGAAATGTTCATTTTTCTCTCTTCATTATTCCTCAGGGCTCAGGAAGAACAGTGTCGCCAAAGGAGGAAAATCTGGGTAACTTCTGCTCCCTCCACCCAGCTTTCAAAAAACAAAGTAAGATGCAGCTCTGGCCTCAGCCAGCCTATTTTTTTACTGTTGTTGGTGGAGCCATTCCACTCACCAGCATGGTATCCACAGAGAAACATTCTCCACAGATGGTGGTGGGACATTATGAAGACAATGGTGTTCAGAATCCAGGACATTCAACAAGGTGGAGAGAGGCTCAATGTGCAAAAACAAGCAATTTCCTCAGCAAGCCTTGCAGCAAGCAAACTCACCATCCTACTCTCTTCCCCCCAAGTCCATAAGTACCACCTATATACCAGCTATGATTCTGATACTATTAAAACCCTGTGGGCAAGCATTTTCTTATTTAATCCTTGTAATAATCATTTGACATCACACAATTAGGAAATTACAGAATATGATTAGGACCTAGGTAACATAGTCTACATTCTTAAACCCTGTGCTCTAATCCAGTGGTTCTCTAACTATAACATATCACAATCACCTGGAGGACTTGTTATTATAAAATGGATGTTAAGTATGCTGGGATAGCTCAGCAGTTGAGTACTTGCCTCGCAATTGTGAGCTCTGGGCACTGAGTCCCAGCCCTGGCCTCAGCCCTGGCCTAGACCCATGTAAAACAATACGCTGAACTGCAGCACGACTGGTCACCACTGGGATGGCTCAGTGGCAAGGTTCTCACCTTCCATGCAAGAGGCCCCTAGGTTTGGCTCCCACCCCACATGACCTCACATCCACCTATGTGGAATAGAATCATGTCATGACCAATGATGTACAACTGTAGAGACTGCTCTGGGCCCTACCCCTTTCTTTCTCTCTTTCTCTGTCTCACCTTCTCTCAAAAGAAAAACAACAACAACAAAAACAAAACAGAAATTTAAGCCTCACCTCAGAATTTCTAACATGGTAGGTCAGGGGTTCACACTTTGAGAGTCACTAGTCCAATGCTTCTTTATGATCATCAATAATCATTATATAATCAAAAGACTATTCAAGGAAGAACTTCAAATACAGCACAGCAGTCTATGACTTCTGTTCTCTTCACCACTGCTTAAAAGAGAATCTGAGAACAATGGCTGGTGTGTCCAAGGCCGAGTAGAGAAATAGTGAAAAGTAGTAGAGAGTTAGAGATGCATACTTCTCTTGTAACAACTTCTCAGTTCTAATGAAAGTTTCTATAGTTGTCCAGGACACCCATGACATACATACTTAAGACTGTGATTATCCTCTGAACGTGAATGCCTCTTTCACATAGGAAAGAGTCCTATGAAAATGACTATTTTACCCACCATCCTAGCTCTTGGGTTACTTCTCATAATTTAGAATACTTTGCATTTTCTACATCTCTTGAGCTACTTTGGCCTTACTATTTTGACCTCACAGTGAACTTAGTCATTGATGCACCTAAACAGCTGCAATGTCAGTACAGTTCTCTGTGAGTTAGAGTTTTTCTTTCTCTTTGAGGGTATGCTCCTCTCTGTCTCACATTTTCTCTCTCCCAGTCTCACATTATTGCTCACAATTTTTTCATGGATTAGCTAACTGCTGCTGATTAAAAATTGACATTGATGTGGTACAATAAAATGAAATCCCTGAAACAGAGACAACAGAGTATTTTGATTACACTGAGCAAGGATATACTATGATTTCTCTCCCCCATTTCTGTTCTCCCAACAACATCCACATCCTAGATCTGAGACAGTCACTTTCTCCTCTCTCATTCACTTGGGGTAGTGAGGGATTTCAGAACATAGCACAATTAAACAATTGCCCCAAACTGAACCACTATAAATAAAGGATGGCATACCTCCATAGCCCTCACAGGGCTATTATGAAGAGGTGTGTTCCTCGTAGAGGAAGCTTGGCATGATCAAAGATGACTTTACTAATAGACTAATTTTCTGGGGGTTTTAAAATTTTTTTAATATCAAAACTCAGACAATAACTATAATGGTAGATAAAGCTTCAAGTTCCTCCTGTCTGGATCAAAAGACTCATGGAGGAAGTCCTAGCCACAGCAATCAGATAAGAAAAAGAAATAAAAGACATCCAAATTAGAAAGAAAGAAGTAGAATTGTCATTTTATAAAGATTATATGATACTACACAGAGGGGACCCTAAAGATGCCACCAAAAACCCATTAGAACTGATAAATGAATTCAGTAAAGTAGCAGGATACAAAATTAATATTCAGAAATCAGTTGTATTTTATACACCAATAGCAAACTATAAGAAAGAGAAATTAAGAAAACAAGCCCATTTACAATTGCATCAAA
Source organism: Craseonycteris thonglongyai (assembly GCA_004027555.1). NCBI lineage: Eukaryota > Metazoa > Chordata > Mammalia > Chiroptera > Craseonycteridae > Craseonycteris > Craseonycteris thonglongyai. The sequence goes on from PVKE010038728.1 coordinate 9,377, forward strand.
AAAATTAAAATACCTAGGAATAAATTTAACCAAGGAGGAAAAAACCTGTACTCAGAAAACTGTAAGACTCTGAAGAAGATACAAATAAATGGAAGCATATATTATGCTCCTTGGTAAGAATAATTAACATATTTTAAATATCTATACTACCCTAAATAATCTATAGAGTCAATTCAATCCCTATAAAAATATTAACAACATTTTTCACAAAACTAGAACAAATAATCTTAAAATGTACGTGGAACCTCAAAAGACCCCAAATAGCCAAAGCAATCTAGAGGAATCAAACTATACTACAAAGCAAGTAATTTTACTACAAGGCTACAGTAATCAAAACAGTATGATAATGGCATAAAAAACAGACACATAGATCAATGGAACAAAATAGAAAGCCCAAAAATAAGCCCACGTCTATATGGTCAATTAATCTATGACAAAGGAGGCAAGAATATACAATGGGGTAAAGACAGTTTCTTCAATAAATGGTGCCAGTAAAACTTGACAGATACTTGAAAAAAAAAAAAAGAAGAAGAAGGAAGCAAGGAAGGAAAGAAGGAAGGAAGGAAGGAAGGAAGGAAGGAAGGAAGGAAGGGGAAAGGGAAAGGGAAGGAAAGGAAAGGAAAGGAAAGGAAAGGAGGAAGGAAGGAAGGAAAAGAAACTAGACCACCTTCTTACACCATATACAAGAATAAGCTCAAAATGGATTAAAGATTAAACCTAAAACCCAAAACCATAAAACTCTTAGAAGAAAACATAGGCAGTGAACTCTTTGATGTTGCTCTTAGTAATATTTTTTTGGTTATATTTTCTCAGGTAAGGGAAACAAAAAAAATAAACAAATGTAACTACATCAAACTACAGTTTTATACAGCAAAGGAAACCACCAACAAAACATAAAGACAACCTACTGAATGGGAGAAGATATTCACTATGATACATCCAATAAGGCATTAATATCAAAATTTATAAAGAATTCATACAATCTAACACCAAAGAGCAATCCAATTTAAAAATGGGAAGAAAACCTGAAAAGACATTTATTGCTCCCTCGACATACAAGAGGCCAATAGGTATATGAAAAGAAGCTCAACATGACAAATCATTAAAAAATGCAAATTAAAACCACAATGAGATATTAGTTCAGATGGCTAGCATGAATAAATCAACAAACAACAAGTGTTGTTGATGATGTGGAGAAAAGGGAACCCTCACTCACTGTCGATGGGATTGTAAATAGGTGCAGCCACTATAAAAAACAGTATGACGTTTCCTCAAAAATTTCAAAATAGAATTACCTTATGATCCAGCAATTCCATTCCTGAGTATATATCTGAAAAAAAATCTAAAACACTAATTTGAAAAGATATTTGCACCCCTATGCTCATTGAAGCATTATTCAAGATACAGAAGCAACATAAGTGCTAGACGGTTGGATAAAGAAGTGGTACATATATGCTTCTTGGAATATTATTCAGCCATAAAAAAGACTGAAATTTTACTGTTTGCAACATGGATGGACCTAGTAGGTATTATGTTAAGTGAAATAAGTCAAACAGAGAAAGACAAATAACATATGACTTCACTTATATGTGGAATCTCAAGAACAAAACAAACAAAAAAGAAACAGAGTCATAGATAAAATATTTAGATGGTTGCCTGATGGGAGGAAATTTGGGGTTGTATGAAAAAGGGAAAGAAATTAATAAGGACAAATTGGTTATTACAACGTAGTCATGGGGAGGTAAGGTATAGCATAAGAACTATAGTCAATAATATGTAATAACTATGGATGGTGTCAGATGGGCACTAGATTTATTGGAGTGATAGATGAGAGGGTTTGGGGATAGGGTGGAAAAGGTGAAGGCATTAAGAAGTACAAATCGGTAGTCACAAAACAGTAATGGGGATGTAAAGTAAAGCACAGGGTATAGAGTTGATAATATAATAACAACAATGTATATGGTCAGGTGGGTACTAGACTGGTCACGGGGACAATCTTTTAAATTATATTAATGTATAATCATTATGCTGTATACCTGAAATGAATATAAAATATCAAATACCAACTATAATTGAAAAATACAATTCTACATATATGAGAATTAAATATTAAAAAAAATTTTTTTAAAGACTCATAGGAAGTTATGTATTTCCTTACTAAAAATTACTAAAACAAACAGGGTTTGCCTGAAATGGTAAAGGGAACTTAACACTCCTGGACACCTACAATATACCTCCAGCTATGCTCTTCAATTTGCTCATCATAATTCATGAGAGTTTGGCTTTATTATTCCCATTTCATAGTTAATAAAGCTGAGGCTAAGAGGTTATATAATTTTCCCCAAACCAAACTCTGGGACTCAAGACTTGTCTTTTCTCTACATTGTATGGCTTTCTTGGGAAAGGGTATCATTTTTTGTTTGTTTGTTTTTTGTTTGTTTGTTTTTGTTTTTGACAGAGAGAGATACAGAGACAGAGACAGAAAGAAGAGGGCCCAGAACAGTCTCTATAGTTGCACATCATCAGTTTTTCCACATAGTTTCATTCCACAGGTGGGAGCGGGGCTGCACAGGGCAGGAACTGGCCCGGGGTCTCACCCCGGTGAGAACTGAACTGGGGGCACTCCCCAGTTCAGCATATGGGTCCGCACGGGCCGGGGCCAGGATTTGATCCTCGGTCCCGGGGCTGCAAAGTGAGCGCTTAACCCACTGAGCCATCCTGGCTTCCCCAAAGGATATCATTAATAAAGATGGTAAAGTGGAGGACAAAGATAAGCAATCTAGAAAGGAAAACCACGGAAGAGAATACACAATCGGAAAACAACAAAGGTACCGGTATTTTTTTTACATGATTATAGAACCAGGACCTTTTCAATTCTGACAACAACTTCAATGTGTGTGTTTTCTTCAACATATAACCAAGAAATTAGCTCAATTCTATCTGACCTGATGTCCCACATATTTAACTCAATTCTGGCACTATCACCGTGGAGTTGGCATTGAATTCTTAGGTTAAGGGCTCAGTCCCATAGGACTGGACCCCTTCCCTCCACTTCAACTGCCACTGCAAGTCAAGGTTGTTACTTTTGCTCAGGAAATCAGATTACTTACTAGATGGCCGGCTTGTTACAAAGGATGTGAAAGGATAGGAATGTACAGCCAGATGAAGATGCAGAGGGCAAAGGCAGGAGCGTGTGTCCCATGGAGTTTGGGGGCTGGCATGTGGATGTGTTCTGGTTCCTCAAACTGGAAGCAAGATCTCTTGGCTATAACGGGCGGTCCAGAAAAGCCCGTCCTTTGGGGGTTTTATGGAGGTTTCATGACGAGCACATGACTGATCAGCACCACTATCTGAAAGTTCCAACCCTTCATCAAGGTTTCACTGGCAAACAGCCCCCACCCTTACATTACCTAGGCTTGACCTAGGTAACATCACCTCATTCCCATAACAAAAGACACCTGGATCAATTGGTAGCCTCAGGATACTGCGGGTTTTTAGGTGCTCTGTGCAAGGAATAGGAAGACCAAACATACTTCTTATAAACCACAATATCACAACATTTAAAAATCATTAACAAGCAAAAACATACAAATAAAGACAGACTTGAGAAGTAATAGCACCAATAGTAAATTTCACAGTAGATTAGAGGACAACCTAGGGGTACAAATGGAGAATGAGCAACAAATGCTTGTCCATGGATATAAAAATATAGTATAGCGTAACGATGATGTCGGGGAGCTGTGACCAAGATTATGGAGAATAGAAATGTGGACAAATTCAATTAAAATGAAATATTTCTTTAGTGTTGTTACATAGAAAGTGGAAAAGAAAGTACTGTACAAATAAGCATACGATTATATAAATGGTAAAACCTGAAAATGCATAAAAGAAATTGCCAAAAGCAGAGAGAGAGGGAGGGAAGGGGAGGGAAAGGAGAAGACACAGGTGGAAAGGCAGGATTTTTTTCAATGTTCCTGACATAAACATACACACAATTATTTTGCATTTGTAGAAATATTGACTTTCTGTTAATGAGGGAAAATACAAAAAAAAAACCTTTAATAATTTCAAAATAAAACTACAGAGACACTTTAATGTGATAATACTAGCAAAGGGTTCTTCAGAGAAGGAGCTATAGGAATTGAAAAGCTGGGCTCAAGGTTTTCCTTCGTGGTAGCTGAAAGAACCCTGGTGAATTGCCTTCCCTTGCTTGTTTTTCTCTGGCTCATCACTGAGGTGCTAGCCAGCAAGATGCTGTCACAATGCCCAGGCAATAAAGGGTTGGCTCGGAAGACACACCTGCTACTGGTTTTTTGTTTTGCTTTGTTTTTTATAGGTGGGAGCCCACAAAGCTAGTTAGGATTTACACCATGTCTGAAAATGCCCCAAATTCAGTCCCTATTTACCCGGTAACTAGTGGGGGCAACCCAGACTCAGATCCCGAGCCCTTGTGGACCCTGTCCCAGGCAGCTGTTTTTATGAACTATAGCAGGGGTGGCCAACAAGTCGATCGGGGTCAACCGGTGGATCCCGAGGCCAATTTTAGTTGATCATCGATCGCTCGCAATGTCTGGGGTGGAATTCCGTGTACCATGGACTTTGAAGCGATTGCAGAAGACAAAACTGTCTAGCAATAGTTTAATGCATTCTGGGAATTTGCCAAGGTCATAAATTCCTAGAATTCTGACAGCCTGACGCTGTGATCTCCGCCCACCCAGACAATACATTTTGACTTATGTGTCACACTTGTCACCGGACGCAACGCGTGAACACAACAGTTACGACTCGACTCATCGAAGAACACAGTCAGTTAGCTTGAATATTTGGTGTGTCATACGGTAGCTTCTTTTCTTTTGTATTAACAGTACTATTATCAAGCAATATTATTTATTCTCGGTGACCACGTTGAGTTTCAATTTTTCTTCTGTTTAAAATGTAAGTACATTTTCTTTGTTTTAAATTAAATTGCTTTTCTTACCTATCTATTTACTTGATAAGTGAGCATTCTCAGCAACAGATCTCTAAACTGCGGTCATTACACTGAGAGAAAAATAAGGGACAGTATTACAAATATACTAGGGATAACAAGAATTCTATTTAAATTAAGAAGTCAGTATTGTAAATCGTAATAAATATATTGTAACTTTAACATACTTCTTGTAAATTTGAATATATCTATATTAGATTTTAATATACTTGTATTGTTGTCCCCGATCGTAAGATGCAGTATTGTTATTATTTCTCTCAATGTAACGGAGATAATTGCCGCAGTTCATGAGTTTTTGAATTTTCTAGGAAAATATTTAATTCAATATTTATTCTTTAAAATGTCATATTTCTTTGCATTCTAGTATACCCATGAACATGAGTAGTAAACCGAAAAAATCGAAAACTTATCACTTCAATGAAGAATGGGAACTCGATTACTTTTTTACAATGGTGAATGATAAATGTTGTTGTTTAATATGCCTTACCTTGGTAGCCATTGCTAAAAAGGGTAATCTGGAGAGACATTTTTTAGCTTTATATAACAAGTATCAAACAGATTATCCACCAAATTCTGAACTGAGAAAACATAAAGTTAAGGATCTTAAAACTCAATTAACAAATCAACAAAGCGTTTTTAAAAAGCCAAGGTTGAAGTCACAAGCAGTAACTACTGCATCATTCAAAGTAAACTATCTCTTAGCAAAACAATGTAAGCCATTTTCCAATGGTGAATTTGTAAAGGAAATTTTTTTGGAAATGTCAGATTCACTTTTTAACGATTTTAAGAACAAGAGTGAAATTGTTGCTGCAATTCAAGATCTACAATAGTCTCGAAACACAGTGATGCGACGAATTGAAAGGATGAGTGGGAATGTAAAAGAGCAGTTATATAATGATATTAATAGATGTTCTTGTTTTTCCCTTCAGTGTGATGAATCGACAGA
>PVKE010038729.1:0-15318 GCA_004027555.1 Craseonycteris thonglongyai
TCATCCAACCATCTACCCACCCCATTCATCCATTTATCCATCCATCCATCCATCCACCCACCCACCCACCCACCCACCCCATCCATCTATTCATCCATCCATCCACCCACCCTATCCATCCATCCATCCATCCACCCACCCCATCCATCCATCCATCCATCCATCCATCCATCCATCCATCCATCCACCCATCCACCCACCCCATTCATCTATCCATCCATCCATCCATCCATCCATCCATCCATCCATCCATCCACACATGCGTACCTACATCAACCCATTTTTTTCCCGAGGAATATTGATTGTGCTCTGCTCTTTGTATGCATCATGGCACTTAATATTTCCAACAGCTCTAGATGGTTAGAACATAGCCCTGGTCTGTATCAGAGTGTTTCCAAAAATGGCTACAATAATGTCTCTCAGCCCGTGCATCTTTTGCAATGAGATGCTGCCAATCCCATCATCAACAGATGCAGTCTGTTGACCCTCACCTTCAGCCTCGGCTGCCAGTGTGTCCTGCTTTGATCAGTAGCACACAGGAGAAGAAATATTTGGAGATGTCAAAGCCCGGGCCGGCAACTTTGACTTTTCATGGAGTTCGTCTGACTGTCCTGCGCCTGCCAGGCTGTGAGGGCGTGCACACTAGCCATGTGAAGAGAGAGAGGCCCCATGGAGGGGCAGCAGGGCACCGGCAGGCATCTGGGCAAGGTCGTCATGGGTTTTCAGTCTGCATTAGTCGGAGAAAGAACGAGACTTGAGAGTCTGATTTCAGGGTAGGTTCACATGACTGTGGAGGTTGGCAAGTCCAAAATTTGTGACCTTAATAAACAAATAAACACATAGAGGCACAATTATGTATTTATACATACTGCAGGGGAAAGAAGGGAACAGAATTGTTTCTTCATTGGATTTATTAAGTGCCTGCTGGGTAAAAGCTCCGCAGTACTTTCAGCAGGACACTGGTAACAAGATTGTTCTTTTCTGGTCTCTGGCTCTAACCTCCAGTGATAACTGGGCTCATCACTGACCTTACTGGCCCTCAGTTTCTCCATTTGGGAAATGGGCATGAGAGTACTCATCCTGTCTGCCTGGTGGTCAGCTCTTGTGAAGGTGAAATGAGACGAGAAACTTTTGCCCAAAAGTCCCCGGCGAGCTGCTGCTTTGCCCCGATAAACGCTCCCTGGGGCTGAAAATACAAAAACCGCTTCATAATTTATTGCTGAAATGGAAATATCTGGCCAAGGAGACGTGAAGGGGGCAGCGACCCCAAAGCAATTCTCATAGCTGATCTCTGGCGTCTCCTTCCGCTCAGCTTTGCCCATTGCTTGAAATTTTGCTTTGACATATGTCAGCCTTGTTTCTTTTTTTTTTTGCATGTCTGCCTTTTTTCTATTTTTACTTTTGATCAGATTAGAGAAAGAAACCCTTCTATGTGGTAAAAAATGTCCATCATCGGGCATTCCAACTAAAGGTTAGAAATCTCTCTGTGAATTCATTCACCCATAATGTCTTTTACTTTTATTTACAGAGCAAACCGAGTTGAACCAGGATGGTATAGGAATTTAATAAGCAACCTAGTCTACAGATTAACGTTATTTCCACAGTGAACCCAGGAGCTAAATCTAACCAGGTCTTGGCCCTGTATAAAAACTCCTAGTGACTCCGCAGTGCCCTGTGTATAAACACCCAGCTCCCTGGTGTAGCACGGAGGTGCTCCAGGATATGGTGCTTGCTTACCTCTTCAGCCTTGCCTCTCACCACTCACCTCCTTGGGCTTCATGACATGATAATGCAGGTGTCTGAGCTCCGGCCTTTCCCTAAACGATTTCCTTGACCTAATACCCCACCCTCCTTCCGTGTTTGCCTAACTCTTTCACCCTTCATGTATTGGACCTTAGATGACCGCTCTGAGAAACCTTCCCCAAGCCCCCGAGACTGGGTTTGGTGTCCTTCCTCTGTGACCCCTTAGCACACGGGGTCAGTTATTATTTCCAGAAAGATACAGGCACCATTCTCAGACTAGTACATCAGGAGCCTGTGCCAAAGACGTATTAGGCGCATTAGTGAGGGGATCGGCAGGGTGATAAAGCTGGATCAAAGGAGAATCGGAAAAACTGACTTATGTGTGTCCATGAAAGAATGAATGCGGACATAGGTTGCTCACTTAGATACCAAACCGAATGCAGTGTAATGTCCTATAGGCGATAAACTCATAGCCCTTAGGAGTTCTTTTCCCACAGACGGAAGTGCTCTACATCTCTACCAGACAGAAGTCATTTGCAACTTACCACTTTCCTACAAACTACCATCCAACTTCCCACGGTCTTGAGCCTAGCTCGTAGTGGTAGTTCTCCAAACCAAGAAAGGCAGAGGATCTTGGGGCTGGCCTATTGGACAGTGCGTCAGTATGACACGTGAATGCTACGTCATCTTTCTGGATAATTTCTCTTTGTTTTTTATCAGTTGTGTTAGTACTGTTATCTTGTCTGAAACGCCCAGCAAACTGAAGGCTTCATGGGAACGAGGATTTTGTTTTGCTCACTCCTGTCGTCTCCGATCTCAGTTCAGTGCCTCCTGTGTAGTAGATGCTCAGCTGACGATCTTCAGGGGTAAAAGGTTTTCCCTTTGAGGAACAAAGCGCCTGCTCCGTGGAGCTTATCCATCCCCCACAGCTCAGGTTGCGAGTGATGAGGAATCTGTGCAGCGATCATAGCTCCTGTCCCTCTCCCACTCCAGCTGACCGTCCCCGTGGTCCCCAGCCCTTCAAGAATTTCTCCCGCTTCCTGCCACTGCACAAGCCCCAGTTGCCACTTCGATGGTCAGACGTGAAAGACAAGCTGAAAGAAGCCCGTAACCTTTCCTGCCTCCTCATTGAATAAGCGGGGTGCATCAGGTCCTTCCCTGACGAGGCCCCACATGCGTGTCCCAGCAGGTATGCAGGAACCCACAGCCCTCTCTAGCCCCCGCCCCCCCCCCCCACACACACACACATCCTGGTGGCACGGCTGGGGGCCAAGGGCTCCATCCATTCCTGGGTTCCACTCCCCAGGAACAGCTCCTGGGGCAGCTCATCATTCTAATGGGCGTAGGGGGCAGCCCAGGTTTCCCGCAGCTACTGAGCCTGCGTCCTTTGAGTCAAGACTACTGCGTGCCCTGAAATGCTGGTTGTCAGCACGAATGAGCTGCCCTGTGTGCGACTCCCTTTTATTAGCACAGGAGGCAGGTAAAACCTCATCCGCGGACTGCGGGGAGGGGCAGAGGCAGGCTTACTGGTCAGCTGTCTGGGGTCAGGGACTGGGCAGATAGGAGGGAGTAGGGGTGGGGTGCAGTCACAAGGCCTTCACGCATGGAGGGGTCGGACAAGGCCTGGGAAAGTGGCATGAATAGCACGCGTAAGAATGGCTTGAACACTTTACGTAACACCTTTGTCAACCCGAGTGTGTTACTGGAGGGTGGGGTCTGCTCGGTGCTGTGTCCAGGTTCATGGCGTCCAGCAGGAAGGATTGAGGGAGACGTGGAAATGCAGAGGTGAGAGAGAAGTGTACTGAGAGTAAAAGTGGAGGAAGTACCCGTGCAAGAGATGGGAGCGGCCTCCAGCAGGAAGCGGGGGCTCAAAAGGCAGATCTCAAGGGGCTGAGCCGTTTTTACCTTTTTTTTTTCTTGAGACACGAGAGCACCTTTTTTTTGGTCATGGGATTTTTTGATTGACAGGGGCCACATGAGATCGCTTTGTTAAAGGTGCATGTTCCTTCCCAGAATTCAGTCCACTATAATGAGTTAATGAACTTCCGGGCATATGTGTGATATTGTAATGATAGTATCATGAGCCCTAGGTGAAATGAAGGTCGTTATAACTCTTACTCTGCAGGCATTAGCGGCTGGTTTCAACCTGTGGGTGTTTTAGAGGCCTAAACACCTTTGTATTCGCTACCTTTCCCTCCTCTCTCCTCCTATGGCTGATTACTTAATCTGGGGCGGGGTCTCCTGAGACTGGCCTTCACCACCCTGACAATGCAGGTTCTATGGGAGGGGTCCTGAGATCCCCCTAGTCTAGCTGCCTACCTCACCTTCCTCTTGAGAGACATGATCCCCTTCAGTGTCTGTGGGAAGTTGAGGGGCTGAAGGGTGTCTTCTTCTGTATCCTACTTCCTGCTGAGTGTGGTCCTCGTCCTGCCCGTGGGGGAGTCATGAGCTCTCGCCCTAACGAGGCTAGAAGGGAGGGAGGGGTCTCGGGATCCATCCAGCAGGTCTTCAAACGAGGCCGATTGGAACGCTTGCTGGGCTGTGAGCCGTTTCCCGGTGGTCCCTCGGCCGGGAGAGAGAGGCTTGATGAACACCATGTAAGACATGAGTTGTAAGGCAGAGCCCGGAGCCATGGAGGCCGGAGGCCTTGTGAGGAAAAGCTCGTGTTAACCCATGGGGTCTGCGGCCGGCCCTCTGGCTTAATCAGTGATCCCGGGGACATTATTTGCCCAGGAGCTCGTTTCAGGATGGCCTGGACAAGACAGCTCATCTACAGTAGTTACAATCACTAAGCAGAGGAGGAACTCCAAGTGTCCAGGTAATTAACTGATACAGTGGGCAGGGGACATTCCGGTCTAAAACCCATCTGTCCTTGACTGGAAAGAGTGATTACACCAGAAACTGGAAAGACGGCCTAGGGGGTAAGAAGTGGGGGTGTGAAGAGAGGCAGGCTCAAGAGGGACCTTTTCTTACTATCAATTGGGCCTTTGGAAAGATCTCAGAAAACCAGGGAGTTGTCTCAGTGCAGGCAAGAGTTGAAGGTGTCTTTGCCAAGTGGTCCATTCTGTAAGCCCATGGGTGCAGGTAGAGGAGGGGTGGGGCTGTGTGAGGAGAGGGGAAGCAGAGCAAACAAACACAGGAGCAACGGCAGCATTGTCTGTTCTTAGAAGCCCAGGAGATCCCTGGGAAACTTAGGAAGTGGGGGACGTTTGCCTTGACGGCTCCTGGTTTCTAGTTCCTGGGCCTTCTCCTTCTATGTGACCTCTTTCACCTTGTGTGCTCCCACCTGCTCAGCCTCTCCCCGGACCCTGCTGGTAACCACTACCCTTTGCTGTGGATTGAGAGCTGTGTGCACTCTCTCTCCCTCTCCCAGTGACAGTCACACTGAAGTTTTTCTCTCTCAGAAAGGAACGGAGTGGCCATATAATTCATCATCCATCCAGGAACATTTTGAGCCCCCTCTAAAGTGATACTACGATGATGGGAAGAAAGTTCCAGAAGAGTCCTGAGCAAACTAGACCTAAGGTCCCCCTAGAAAGGCAAGGCCTTGTCTTCTGTTGAAGGAATCGTGAGCATCACTGAGCAGGTGGAGCAAGGGCTCAGAGTCCTTCCAAAGGAAGTGGGAGGAAACGAAGGGATGCTAGGATGCTCCCCATTGCACATCATGGAGTGTCCAGCTATTATGGGCTTGAATTACAAGGATTTGTTATTCAAGTGATTTAGAGGAACTCGATTCCAATTACGTGTTTTGGTAACCTACTCAACGTTAGTCTCCCAGCTCCTTATTTAATGCAAATAAAGGGCATAGTACTAGTTTTGCAAATTATTGGTAATTTTATTAGTCGATGTGTTATTAGTAATTATTACTAAAGTTATCACTCCTTACTCCCAAGACTTTTGTCCATTTTTCCCCTAGGTCACTATGCAGCAGCAAGAAAGGGCTTAGATCTATTTCTTGACTGGTCCCAACTTCTGTTCTGCCTCAGGACCTTTGCATTTGCTGTTTCAACTGCCTGCAGTGCTCCTGACCCAGCTCCTCCCTTTTTAAGTCTTAACTCAAAGTAGCTGTCCTTAGCCTCCCTAATTAAAATGCCCCCCCCCTTATTTTCTATAATAGCACCCTGATTATTTCTTTCACTGGGCTCACTCCTGACATTTTCTTCTTATGTGCCTATTTATCTTTCTCTTCCAACTTCTGCCAAAGCTTCCCGGAGATGAGAGACTTTGTTCTTGATTTTTCCCTTTTTGGCTAGAATGATGCCCAACACACAGTAGGTACCGTATTTTCTGGCGTATAAGACGACTGGGCATATTAGACGACCCCCTAATTTTACAGTTAAAACATAGGTTTAGGCCTATATTCGCTGTATAAGACTACCCCCCACTTCCGAGGCTGTAGTCTTATACAGTGAGTATAGGCCTAAACCTATGTTTTAACTGTAAAATTAGGGGGTCGTCTTATACGCCGGAAAATACGGTACTCAATAAATTTGCTGACTGCTTACATGGCTTTAAAAGTTCAGACGCAAATCCAAGTCTGAGTAGCTCCAAAGCCTGTGGCTAGAACCATGTTGGAGCACAGGTAGAAAACACTGGGCTGATCTAACTCCCTCGTGTTAAAGACGTGAAAGTAAGACTTGGCGTTTTGTTCTCCTAAGATTGTAAAGCAAATTAGTAGCAGAGATAAGTGGAGAAAAAAAACGTTGGAATTGGGGACTGAAGATTCCATTTACAAGCCAAATAAGCCCTTGGTGAAGCCATGTCAGCCACCTCGCCTCAGCTTACTCATTTGTAAAATATTAACTAGACAGCCTCCCTCACAGAGCAGGGTGGAGTGTACACGAGACCAGGTAGCGAGAGCCTAACATGGTGCCGCGCTCAGCATAGGAGCTCAGGGAAAGATCGCTACTCCTGAACCCCAGGCTCGGGCCCTCCAACATGACAGGCCAGTCACTCTCAGCAGACAGTGAGTGACGAAAGCTGCTATTTTGGGCAGACCTTATTTCTTATGGCAGGACTCCGGGAGACCCCAGCAGTAAATGTGTGGGGCCCTCACAGTTCGGGGTGAGTTTCCGATTTGGAGCTCAGAGTGGAACTGGGGTCCTCGACCCGCCAGCAAAGGCTATTAACCCGTTGCAGGTCCCCAGCAGCTGAAGCATTGTTGGGAAGCCTGCAGAAATAAATAGCACCCGCAGTTCCCAGCAATGAACCAGGGAGGAAACCAGCCACCACCTGGTATGTCCGGGATCGATCAGGGTGACAAAGGACTGTGAAAGGAAAGAAGAAGTAGGAACAAGTCTACACCTGCTCACTTCAGGGGAACGAGTTTTCCCCGGACGGGGTGTCCTTTGATTCCCACAGTGCTGGTGGCTGTTAGGTGGCAGCTGGAGGCTGTAAACTCTCCCCTGCCCATATTCACAGGCAGATAGGGAGCTGGGGTCACCAGTGCGGGCTCCAGGGTTACCGAGACCTGGGCTCCTAGTCTGGCGCTGCCCCTTAACAGCTGTTCTACCTGAAACACAGAACCTTAAGCTGCTGGGAGCCTCAGTTTCCCCATCGACGACATGAGGATCAGAGCAGCACCTACGGCTCTCAGCCACTGCGAGGTTCAGAAGAGACACCTGAGAAGGTCCCGGCAGAGTTCTTCGCGGAAACCCGGCTCCGATCAGGGGCGCAGCTTCTATCAGTGTATACAAGCTGAGCCAGACACTGCATCCAGCCCAAGATGGAGAACTCCGCGAGGCCGCTCATGTTGCCTTCTCCCCCTGGCCTTTTCCATTTCGCAACCGAGCCTGCAGGCAAGCCTCAGCCAGTCCCCGGCCTGTGTGCCCACCCTCTTCCAAGACCGCATCCGGCTCCAGGGCCGCAACCTCTATCTGTCACAGGAGCCAAGCCTCTCCCTTTCTGCCTGCAGCAGGGCCGCGGGAGAAGGGCCCCGCAGCCCGGATTTGCTGCCCGAGTTTCCATGGAGGCCGGCAAAGCAGGGCATCGAGTAACGGGATCAGGGCGCAACCTGAGTCAGAGAACCAAGAAAGCAAGCCTGGCTTCCTCCCTGCCCATCTCGTGCCGGCGCACAACGGAGCCACGGGCGTGGGAAACGCTGCCTTCTCGCATATCAGGGCCTGTCCACCCCGCTGGGCACTGCTGTGAGGAGCAGGGTTAGCAAATACGGTAGTCATGACAGGCAGTCAAGGCTCAGCGTGCAGGCGGGTGACAGAACCTGCCAAACACGCAAACGGCCTGCCCCTGGTGCCGCCGGGCACATGTCTACGGGGCCCGAACGGCGGAACACATGCTGGCCGGGGAGGGTTTTTTCAGGGCTGTGTCAGAAATGAGAGGGAGGAGGCTCACCACGCACTGTCTGGCCCCCAGTCTCATCGGAAGCGTTGCTCTGATTCTCGGGAAATCAAGACAAGTGACAAGACAAGTGACAGTCCAGTCCCAAGGTCACTTCTACCATCTTGGAGGCCTAAGGGAAGAGCTCAGATATGCCCAGGGCCTGTAGATAACTATGGTTAGGTGGGGACAGTCTGCTCATTGTTCCCCAGTGGCCACCCACTCCCTCTTACTTTCAGAAACGCAAGGCTCCAAGTTAGCAGGGAGCTCTGGGAAGCAGGACTCCTTGAGTGACCGCTGGAGACAACGTACCCTAAGCTCCAGGGCTGTAGGGGCGGTCACGCGGCTGAGCTCCGGCCAATGGGTTGAAAGCAGATGCTGTGAGTGCAACTTGCAGTCCTTTGTTCTTCCCGCTCCTGTCCCTGGCTGGGAAATGTCACCAACTAGAGCCGCTGCCTCGGCCCAGAGAAGATAATGCTGAAAATGGCAGCTGTCCCACCAGCGTCCAACTCCACCAGCTCTGGACTTCTTACCGTCTCTGCTCCATCAGATGGAAGGAACATAAACTGTCCTTCTGAAGTCACGATGCTTTGAGGTCCCTTTCTCACGGTGGTGTATCCCATGCTGCAGTCACGGACCTGGCTTGTGGCTCACGTCTGAGCTGCGTCTGACACCCATAGACGGCTGGAAGGTCACACACACACCCTTCATTCCGCTCTCTCCCCACCCACTTGGCTCCCGCGGAACAGCTGCTTTTCTGTTCCTCAACTTTGTTAACCTCCCAGCCCCTTTCCCCTGGATTGGGTTGCGCTCGCTGCTGTAACATATGAGCCCCGACGGGGCGGATCAACCACTGGAAATGGATCCTGTCCCAGTTCTGGAGGCTAGAAGTCCAAGATCAAGGTGTCAGCAGGCATGACGCTGTCTGAGAGCTGTGAGGGACGGAGCTGCTTCAGGCTTCTCTCCTTACCGTGCGGATGGCCACCTTCACCCTGTGTCTCTAACGTCACCTGTTCCCCTGGGAACCTCTGTGTCCAAATCTCCCCTCTATAATAAGGTGACCAGACGTCCCGCTTTTTAACAATTTGTCCCGTGTCCCGCGGCATTTTAAAAAAGTCCCGATTTTTGGAAAGAATGCACGACAAGCTAGGGAATGGCAGGAGATAGACCAAATTTTTAATCAAGAACCCCCTCCCCCCCGGTCAATGGTGTCCCGCTTTACCAATGTTAAAATCTGGTCACCTTACTCTATAAGGACACCAGTCCTGCTGGGTGAGGACCCACCCTAGCGACCTCCTTTTCATGTAGTTACCTCTGAAAAGACTCTGTCTCCAAATAAGGCCATATTCTGAGGCACGGGGGTTAGGACTTCAACATATGGATTTCGGAGGGACACAATTCAGACCCTCGCAACCTCTCCTCTAGAGCAAGGGTGTCCAAGCTTTTGGCTTCCCTGGGCTACATTAGAAGAAGAAGAAGAAATGTCTTGGGCCACCTATAAAAGACACTCACACAAACAGTGAGCTAAAAAAAGAAAATTGCAAAAAAAATGTCATCATGTTTTAAGAAAGTTTACGAATTTGTGTTTGGTCGCATTCAAAGCCGTCCTGAGCCTCCAGTGACCCATGGGTTGGACAAGCTTGCTCTAGATTTGACATCTATTCTTACCTGGTACAGACAAGGAACTCACTGATCTTTATTAAATGAATCAATATGCAAATATTCAGCATTTTTGTTCTAGTAACCTCATTCATTATCAATTAGAAATCTTTAGCTGACATCAATTTAGCTCTAGAATTGATAGTTACTTGATCATTTATTTGAATACTAATATCCTAGAACTATGGAAGGGTCCCCAAATGCAATGTGAATAATTGGATAAAGATTACACTAAGCTCAGTATAAATTTTAATTACATTTTATTAATATAAAATTTGGTCATTCATGGATGGGATTGATCCTAATCACCAAATATCAAGAATGTTTGGTTTTACTCTAGTGTAAAAGAACTTGAGGGCCTAAGTAACAAACCCCAAAACAAGATTTCAATAAAATGAGAAGGAAAACAGATAAAGCTGGATTAAGGAGGGGAAAACAAATGTTCTGACCATTGGTCATTGCAATTGCTCTGTGAACTCATAAAATTATTTAAAAATTTCTGGGCAACAGCAATAGATACAAACAATCCTGAGAAGCAAATTTCTAGCAATTTTTTTTTAGGAGACGGGAGATTTTTTCCTTGTGTAAAACTCGGAGAAATTTCCACAGGGGGCAATCTACTGGGTAATAGTGACCATTGCAGCATTCGGTATCTTCCATTTCCTAGGAGGAATTTAGACTATTTCTTGTCCCCAGCATTATAGAAGTCAGGCAACAACAGGAAAACATACGTATGTGGAGGTCGTTTTTGAGGCGTGTGGTGCCAACATGAAATCTTCCACTGAAGCGTGGAAGCACTTAGAATGTGTAGAGGGGTCTGTACGGGGCTGTCTCGAAAGTCTCCAGCCAGGTC
Organism: Craseonycteris thonglongyai; assembly: GCA_004027555.1. Classification (NCBI taxonomy): domain Eukaryota; kingdom Metazoa; phylum Chordata; class Mammalia; order Chiroptera; family Craseonycteridae; genus Craseonycteris; species Craseonycteris thonglongyai. Next base: position 10,592 of record PVKE010038729.1, read on the forward strand.
CTATGAGACACAGGGGTCTGGATGGCTGGGTTTTCCCCGGACAGCCCTCATCTAGCACATTGCTCAAATTCTCTCCCCTAAATCTTATTTCTGTTCATCTGGGCTCTTTGCAGGATGCTCAAGTGCACAGGGTGTGAAGGGAGTCAGGCATCTGGAGGCAAACCTGGGCCCCATCACTTCTGAGCTGTGTGGCCTCCGGTCGACTGCAGATAGAAGCAGTGAGGGTGATTATAGTGCCGATCTGGGGTGTTTGGGGTGAGCATGTCGTGACGTCCATGAAGGTCTTACTACAACCCCTGGAACCTGGTGAGCACTCACTCATGCTAGTGTTCGGTTGTTAGTAGTAGCATATTCGTGGATCATAAATTACACACACACATACACTTTGCAAACACATGGGTCGAGTCCACATTCCTTTATAAAAACCCAAATGTCTGAGTGGTATTCCCGCTTAGATGTAAATCTGCTTCACATTCGCATAAAGGAAGGAAGTGCACACGGGTATTGGTTCTAATTTCACCAGAACAGCAAATTCTGTGATAGAAAGCAGTGTGTTAACTCTATCGACACCTTCCCACAGTAAATGCTCCTGATGACCACTGGTGTCATTACTTGGTGTTAATTTGCTTGAGTAAGTATAAATAGAACAGAGAGACTCCAATTTCCCCAAACTCTAATTACCAAAACAGAAGAAACAAAAAAACCTTTGCACAGATAACCCGTCTATTGTAAATGAAGAATTTAATTGGCCTTTGTCCCTGGCTCCTGGGAGGAAGACCCTAAGCCTTGGAATGCGCATCTTGAACTTTGCCTTCTTATTGCAGAGTATTCGCAACAAGAATGATTTTTTTATCTTTGTGCCCCCAGATCATGGAGGGCGTCAGTCACGCTGTGTGATTCGCTCTCTTAGGTGCACCTGGGATATGTGGCGGGGGGGGGTCCCCACATTGCATGGCCTCAGACTGTGTGCTGTGAAGTCAGTCAGTTGAGTCCCTTGCCAGTCCTGCCAATGCTCTCAGCTACCTGCTGCCATTTCTCACGGCTGCGAATCTGCTCCCTAATGAATACTCCGCGGCTTAGATCAAGATCCACGAACGTGTCCTTTCTGTCTTTGCTTTGAGTAAAAAGCACAACTATGTCCTAAGAGACCCTTCTTATGACTCCCGTGCTAAGTTGTAGGTGCTGGGTGGCTGGCCCTCCTAGAAATGTGATCTTGGATACGCAGGACCTTGTAATGCCGAGGTAGCAAAAATATGACACTCACGTCATAGGACAAACTGTACAACCCGCGTTCTCGAGCCATTGGGCTTCCAGAAACAAATGGCACCTGACATTTTCCCACAAACCCTGAGAGCCTGTTAGAAGAGAGGCGAACAATGCTGGAGACTCCCTGCTCTTCTTCCTCAGTAAGGGCATGGGGGTCCCCTCCAGGGGTCCCCGAGGGCTTGCTGCAGAAAGCCCATTGTCACCTCACGGCTGTACGTTGTCAACAAGATCAGAATGCGTGTCAAATGTCTTGGGGGTTATTTAGAAATAGGTAATGAGTCAGGGAAGGTGAAGCAGTCAGTGTTTACAGGGCGCCCCTTCGTCCCCGATAAGGGGCGTGGAGCTGACAGGTTAATTGTCTGGTAAAGCGCCTGGTGTAGTTTAGACACGGCAGTCAACATAGGGTCTCTGTTGCCTGTTCTTCTTCATTTTTTGGTGGGGTTTTTTTTGAGGATTTTTTAAAAACAACGCTTTGATATTGTGAAAACTATTGTTAGCTCACAGGCTGCGCAGAAACGGGCCAGATTGCTATAGCCTGCTGACCCATCTGGCAGCACTGAAATGCGAATCCTGGCTTTGCCACCATGAAGCCATATGATCAGGGATGAGTGAGCTAAGTGTTCCGAGACACCATTCCATCACCGGTGAGATGTGAATACCAGAGTTGGGGACTCTGGGATGGATTCTCACAGTGCCTGGCACATAGTAGCATTCAGATCATGCATGGTGGCTTGCATGGCCATTTCCTGAATTGCCAGAGTCTCTGTTTTACTGTGGTGCATACATACAACAGAATATTACACAGCCTTGAAAAGGAGGGAAATTCTGACCCATGCTATGACATGGGTGAACTTTGAGGACATTATGCTGAATGAAATAAGCCAGGCACAAAAGGACAAATCCTGCATGATTCCGCTTATAGGAGGTACCTAGAGTAGTCAAATTTATAGAGGGGGAAAAAAAGAGAGAGAGGAAGAGAGAATGGTGGTTTCCAGAGGTTAGGGGAAGAGAGGAATGTGGAGTTCATGTTTAATGAGAGCAGAGTTTCAGTTTTGCAAAATGAAAAAGTTCTGGAGATGATGATGGTGAGGGTCATACCACAGTGTGCATGTACTTATGCCGCTAAGCTGTACGGGGTCCAATGGTTAAGATGATATCTTACCTTATCACAATTTAAACATCTTATAGGAGCTATATGAGGGCTGTCTGGAAAGTATCCAGCCATGTAAAATGGAAAATAGAGGCAATTATGGCTGGATTTTTTTCTAGTCAGCCCTCGTCTATCTCCAAGGTGGAAAATTAAAATGGGGGAGTAGGGAGTCGTGTGAGGGAGATGCCATTTTAAATAGGAGGACTCAGGAAGGCCACCCTGAATTGTAAGTATAGTCGTCCACGGCTTATCTGTCATTTCGCTTCCTTCAGTGCAGTTACACGTGGTTAACCTCCGTCTGAAAATATCAAAGGGAAAGTTCTAGAAACAAATAATCCATACGTTCTAGTTGTGCACTGTTCTGAGCACCATGATGAAATCTCATGCTGTCCTGCTCTGTCCCACCCAGGACCTGACTCATCCCTTTATCCAGTATCTCCAACACTGTAAAGCTACCCACCTGGTTACTTCGAAGTCTTCTGAGTCATCAGATCGACATGCTATCCCAGTACTTGTGTTCAAGTTGCTCTTATTTTACCTAATATTGGCCCCAAAGCACAAGAATAGTGATGCTGGCAATTCAGATACACCAAAGAGAAGCCATAAAGCATGTGTTTATGTATAAATATAAAGGTAGTATATTGTAGGGCTTGGTACTGTCTGTGGTTTTAGGCATCCACTGGGAGTCTTGGAACGTAGCCCCCATGGATAAAGGAGGGCTACTGTATGTGAGCAAATATCTGAAGGAGGGAGGGAGGAGACCTTTGGGTTTGGTGGGTACGGGGTGTTGTAGGGAGTGGGTATAGTATGTGCAAAGGCCCTGAGGTGGGCTGTGTTTGGGGTATCAGTGGGCTAGAGCAGAGTAAGTGAGGGCGAGATGAGGTGTAAGGAAGAAGGGGAGTGTCAGAGGTACGAGATGGGTGGGGGCAGTCGCACAGGCCGTGTGGCCCACCAGAGGCACTAGACTTACTCTCAGTGAAATGATGAGCTATTGTGGGGGTTTGAGCAGAAGAGACGCACAGCTGACCTCTGTTTGATCAGAACACTCTTGGCCACTCTATTGAGAGAAGACCGTGGGGACCAAAGGGGGAGGCTGGGAGACCAGATGGGAGGTCATAGCAGTTATCGGGGCCCAGGATGATGGATGAGTGGACATGGCTGAGAAGAAATGGGACATGGTTGCATCAGGACATCTTTTGAGGTAGAGTCAGCAGGATGTGGATGTGGGGCGTGAGTGGAAGAAAGGGGCCAGGCTTGGGGCCAGGTTTGTGACCTGGGTCAAAATTTCCATGGTTATGTGACACACTGGGTAAATTACCTCCTTTTTATCTCACGGTCAAGGCCTCACAGAGGTTCCCATCCCAGAACTCAGGCTCGGGGGCTGCTGCGCCTGCATTAGAATGCATGAGCAGTGTGGCCAAGCCTCGTAACATCTCCGAGCCTCACCGTCCTCATCTGTACAATGGAGATGCTGATGCTCAATTGATTTGTTATTGTGAGGACTTAGTAGTGGCAACTGCTATTTGTCTGCACAACTGGAATTAGCACGTGGTCCTCCATCCCCAGTTCTGTGTTCTGTCCCCAAGTTGTGTTTCTCCATTTCCAGAGAGCTTCTGGCCAATCGATCATTGTTGGGAATAGTATTCCATTTTCAAACATTTTAATTATACGCGCTCTCACTGAAGAAAAGTTGGCTTCAACCAGTAGACTGTTTTCTGAGAGTCGGGGGCAGTTCTAGAGTTGGGGCAGGGTCGTGTGTGTGCTTGGGAGTTGGGAGGGGCCATCCTCTGAGTGATTTTTATTTGGTTTTGCCCCTTCCATGCAGGAACAATGTGCTCTAGACCCTTCTTCACCCTTGGCTTAATGCACTGGGCTGAACTGACCAGACGTTTCATTAATGACATTCATCACGTGCCACCTCACTCTGACCAAACAGTATCTTGAATAACAGGATGGAGTGCCCTTTCCCCTCTCTCCTCCTGTAATCTAGTACAAGGAGATGGGAGGAAATGCTGACTCTGTCACACAGTGGGCCAGGTGGGGCTTGAAGGAGAGGCAGAGGCCTGGCAGGAAGCCCTGCACTGGGAGTCTCAACTGCGTGTCCTAGCAGTGACTCCCAGGTTGCAGCCTCCCTGAGCATCAGAGTCACTGATCATCAAATAAGAATAACAATGTCTGGGAGTTGCCGGGATAGTTCAGCGGGTAAGCATTTGCCTGGCAATCATGAGGTCTGGGGTTTGATTCCTGGCCTGTGCAAACCCCATATACTGAACTACTGGGGTGGTGGTGAAGGGTCTCGCCTCCCACGTGG
>PVKE010038730.1:0-15312 GCA_004027555.1 Craseonycteris thonglongyai
TAAAAAAAAAAAAAAAAAAAAGAATGCTGTATCACTTAACTGCAGACCCCTGGCTGCCTCCCCTCAACCAAATGTAAGCATTTCCTCAGTTTGTAGCAGGCATTCTGGGGGCATACATTTGGGATTAGTGGCTGACCCTGCTGTTCATCCTGATAGCACACACTCCAAACTGCATTCTCCTTTTAATGAGCAGAGCTGATAGGAGAAAAGGCGAGAGTCATTAACTAATAGTCAGCTGAGGATGGAAACCCAGCACCCCAAGCTTCTAAGAAGCTCTCCTAAAAGGAAACCCTTTGTCCCCAGCAACCATGTCACAGTATCTCTAAGGATTTCGTAATAATTTGTCTTGACCTTTAGCAAAATGAAACCTTATACAATGGTTGGGTCAGATATATTTTCTTGGGCACTTACCTGTTATTTTATTTCTGACATTGAGAAATGTCAAAATGTTGAAGAGAATGAGCTTAGAAGAGTGAGAATGGGTTATGCAATAAGCTCATTTTTTTTATGGAGTATCATGACATACTCAATGTGAAAGAGTAAGCATAACAGCCTAACAGGTGGCTGTCAGTGATCCATCCTTAAAACCTTCATCACTGGGCACAGGTGCCACTGAAAAGTACTGTTGTGAGAACTCCCTTTCCTTTATTCCATTCCCTGCTTTCTTGCCCCAGAATCAGAGGTCAACATCTGCCCTCCCTCTTGCAATCTTGGGTTCTAGGTTGCTTGATCTTATTGTGGAAATGACACTGTGTATGAGTGCAAGGTGGAGTGACTAGATTTTATTAATATTTTGAAGCTTCTTGCTTCTCAAGAGGTCTCACTTCATAGATATTAGGCATGTTTTTCTACCTACCTTCCTTTCCTTCTTTCTCTTTCTTTTTTCCTCCCTCCCTCCCTCTCTCTCTTTCTCTCTTTTCTTCCTTCCTTCCTTCCTTCCTTCCTTCCTTCCTTTCTTTCTTTCTTCTTGTTGATTGTAATCCATCAGCGTGATTAATTTCATCACAAGACATTAATGTGGGCAAATTGTTTTATGTGCAGTGTGAGCTGATAAAATATTTTCAAAGACTTCAATTTAATTATGGTCAATAGCTGCAGGTTTAGACAAATTTTGGTCTCAGGAGCAGGCAGCTGGGATCGGGAGAGCAAGGCTGCCATGGAGGTGTGGATATACTGAGAAACTAAAGGGTATTTTCTGGAACTGTGCAGTGTCTTGCCTCCACAGATGCCCAGAGGATTCTTGGGTAGTGAGTGCAAAAAGAAGAGCATAAAAGGTCAACCCTTTGACTACTTTCTCTACGTGTTTCATGGCTTTTGTACAATATGGCTTTGACTAACATCTTTTCATCATAATGTAAAGACTACCAAGATAACACATTGCTGTAGAGGAGTAATTGGAAAAGTGTCATTTTGAAGAATGTGCTTTGAGGTAGTGCAGTAGGCAGAATCTGCAGAGAAATTCTAGTCTGTGCTCTGATCCTGGGAACCTCTAAGTATGTTACCTCACATGGAAAAAGTGATGAAGGTAAGGAGTTGGAGATGGGGAGAGTTGGCTGGATCATCTGGGTCTGGGTAGGACAAGATTAACCACCTGCATCCTTAAAAGCAGAGAACTTCTCCCAGGGATGGTCAGAGAAAGCGTGATGATGGAAGAAGAGTCAGAGAGACATAACACTATGGCTTTGAAGATGGACCTAGAGCCAAGCAAGGAGTGCATGCAGCCTCCAGGAGCTGGGAAAGGCAAGCAATGCATTCTCCCCTAGAACCTCCAGAAGGGAGTGCAGCCCAGCTGAGGTTCTGATCTGAGTTCAGTGAGGCCTCTTGTCAGACTTCTCACCTAGAGAACTATTAGATGCTATGTGTTAGGTGTTGTTTTAAGCCTCTATTTTTCTGGCTAGTTGTAACAACAGCAATAGGAAGCTACTCCAGAAGCTGTCCTTCCTTCTTATTCTGCCAGCCTTCCATATACTTCTGTTAATGATTAACTTGTTTGCACACCTGAAACAAGTAGAGAATAACTTACAGGAGGGGTCAGTAAACTGTAGGGACCAGATAGTAAATTCTGCCATTGTAGTGCGAAAGCAGTTTTAGACATTATGCAAGTCAAGTGGTGTGGCTGTGTTCTAATAAAACTTTATTGATAAACATTAGAAGCTCAGCAATGGACATTACGTAGTTTGCCAATCTCTGGTTTAGAGACTTGCTACTCAAAATGTGGTCCGCACACCAGCGGCAGCCCCTGGATGCTTGTTAGAAATGCCCCTGGACGCTTGTTAGAAATGAATCTCAAGCCCTACTCCAGACCAACTGAACCAGAATTTGAATTTTAATGATTCCCAAGTGATTCATATGCACATTCAAGCTTAAGGAGTATTGGTTTGGAAGATTTAGCATTCTAAGGATAAAGTAAAATTATCATGCCCAATATTATTATTAGCATCCTGTTTCCAGCACTACCAAGATAAGGAAAACAGATGTAGAGCTAAAGAATAGGTATGAGCATTTGTTAAACATCTCCTACATATGGGGTGCTTTCAGATATATTATTCTGTTTAATCATCATTATAATTCTTTACGTCATTTCTCCCCAGTTGTTCTAAATGTTTCCCAGGGTCTCTGATGAATGAGAGCAGAGATCCAAAGTTCAATTACTGGAACTCCAAAACTCAAGCTCTTCCTACCAATCCTATACTAAAGTGTCTGTTTTCCAGGCCCTGTTTAATACCTGCAACAAAAGTAATTTTGGGCTTTAAAAGTTCCTGAAACATGTGAGCTCTAGCCAAAAAAATGACATCCCTGGAATTTGGGAGGCATATGGTATACTTCATCCTATATTATATTTTCAAGATCATACACATTTTTTGACCACTCCCATCAGGAACTGAAAAACTCCTGGATGCCATTCTGTTGGACAGACTTGATCGTTTAATTAGCATCAGCAAAGTAGGAACTCTCATGGCTTATGATTTTGAGGTGAACTATAATAGGTGTTATTTGTGATTTATAAGGCATTCCCATAGCTGAACTTCTGGGCAGTTACCAAATGGATACGCAGTTAATGAATTCTCAGCCACTTCAGTCTCAGCTCTGCCTCTCTCAGCCTCTTCACATCCATCACAGGACTGTCTGACAGAACAGACGGCCTCAGCACAGGAACCTGGTGGACAGTTTGGTGGGAGAGGCATAGGAGAGGAATTTCCAAACTATGCACTTTCCATGGAAACACTAGAAACAATATGATCTTCAGACCTAAATTCTGTAAATGTAGGGACTACTATGAAGACTGGGTTCTCAAGTAAAATGAAAGACGTTTGCAGCTTTCACTGCCCTGTAAAAGGATTCTTTCTTTTGTGCCTGATGTTATAGGTTGGAAATCTGAACTGGCCTACTGTGCAGTTTCCTCTTTCAGCAAATGGGACTCTGTTTATAACAGCAAGTTAAAGAAGATGCATTCCTGTGCCAGGGGTGGGATTCTGTCTGTTCATTGTCATTAATGTCTCCTGCAGTCACCTAACCTTCAGTAACTGGAGAACTTACAGAAATAGGCCACCTTAAGCTCTTAGCTTTCCTATTTAGACTCATTGGGTGCCTCCCACCTTGCAGAAGCAAGCTGGAGCTGCTTTATTTGGCAGATTGCTACATTTTGTTAAAGAGCAAGCTCACTGAGGACCAGGAGGTTGGAACTCAAATTCTGGGCTCTAGATGGCAGTCTAGCTCTGCCGAATTTGACTACTCCCCAATCCTGGGTGAATTGCTGACATCACAATTAAAAATAAAACCTGACCAAGTTAATCTATAGAGAGGGCATAACAAGATTCACATACTAATTTTTGGTTGATGGCAAATAAATTGTTGGGTTTGAGGACCAGGCTAAAAAAAAATTCTGTCTAAAAATGCTGTTAGGCATTCCTAATTTGTGCAAAATTCATAAGTGATAAAGGTGAATAGTTCTACCATGGAATAAGCAGCTTAAATATAGAGAGATATCTGAAAGAGTGTTGTACACCAGAAAGGCAAGAATCTGGCCACCACCAAATTACTTAGACTTCTTTACACATTACTTATTTATACCAAATTCATTTAGTCAGTAAACCTTTGGTGGGATAGTTAACTTGCTAAAGAACATTCTCAATTTCTTGAAAAAATGTTCTGTGAAAAGGAATGGCTGTTGACATTAGTCATGAATAAAACTTTTGATTGATTCATATTTCAAAACAGTTGTACTGAACTTGTATAGATAGAGGTGATAAATTCAGCGTTGAGTTTAAGCTAGGGTTTATCTGAGTATTACAAAATTTTGATCTGGAAGAGATCTTAGCAGTCATTTAAGTCCAACTTTCTTACTGTATAAACAAAAAAGCCAAGACCGGCATACCACTCAAGGCCCAAAGATTTTGTGGCTGAGCTGGCTTCCAATGGACTCCCAATGGAGATTTGGATTTAGGACAGAATATGATCTTGTGTGCACAGTTTATTTCCAGTCATATATAACTGTTATGTGTCAAAAGCAGCACTACATTAAGTGTAAATAGTAATACTGTATCCAAGATCTGTTTTTATTTATTCTATTTGTTTAAAATCTGCTTTTGAGATTTTAAAACCATTAGATGTTAGTCAGTGTTCTGGGGTTGTAAGAGCCCTGCAGGAACCTGCACAGTGCCTTAAAAAACAAACAAACAAACAAACAAATGAACAAACAACAGACCAAAACCAAAAACCAACCCATTAACCAACCAACCAAACAACCAACCAACCAACCAAAACATAGTGGAACAAGAAGACCAAAATGTACCTGCTAAGTTTATTGTGGGATGCTGGACCAGCTCTCCTTGTCACGATAATCTCACCTGTCGAATGGTACTAACAATGTTGTCCCTGCCTACTTTGTAAGATTGTTGTGAGGATCAAATCATATGGGATGTAAAGGGAGTAAATTCACTTTGTAGAGAGCTGTACAGAATATAGTTATTGACATCTAAAATAAGGCACTATGAACCATAAAGTAAAGTAAGATATATATATATATATATATATATATATATATATATATATATATTTATTTATTTATTTTTAGTTTTTATTTACTTTCAAGTTTTGTAAAACTTGGCTAAGTGAAAGAAGCCAGACACTGAAGGCCCCATGTTGTACTATTCCATTTATATAGAATACATAGATCTATCAAGACTGAAAGAGGCTTGGTGATTGCCAGGGGCTGGGAGTGGATAATAGGCAGTGACCGGTTTAACGGGTATGAGATTTCCTTTTTGGGTGATAAAAAATTTAGGAGCTAAATAAAGATTGTTCAACATAAATGCTTCTAAAGTGTTCACTTCAATATAATTTTTTCACATTATGTGAATAAGCAAATCAAAGACTTGGGAGTTGGGGGTAGGTGATGAGGGAAGGTATCGTGTCAGGCATGTTTGTTCAGATAATTTTGTAAATGAAATCTCACATGCTTACTAATAGGCTGCTTTCTAAAAGGGTGTTTATAAAGTTTACTTTCAGTTGCTGTTAGTGTTTGACTATCTCCATGAAACTAAAGCCAGCAAATTCTGTCCATGCCATTGGGCAGCATCCAAGAATAACATGTTCAGTGACCTCTGTAGCTGCTTAGACAAATGCCCTTTGGCCTTTGGAGTTCTCTGGCCTTACTAAGTTGCTATTAGAAGTGTTTAAGACAAGAGATTTGGGAAATAAAGCATGGTTTCATTATTTCTCTTTAGCCTACTCTTGACAATTTACCACTGCTAAAAATCACACTTTTGCTTGAAATGGTTTCAGATGCTGACTTTTTTTTTCTAGAGTTGGCAAATCTTGACTTTTGTGTGTTTTAACTTTCCTCAGTGGGCCTCTTCTCTGAACTTCAAAGAGAATTGCTATTTCATGGTATCAATTTTCTCGCTGTAGGACATTACCTTCTGATCTTTTCAAGGGCCCTGCTTCCATTCCAAACCTATGGGGTGTTTTCAGCAGCTGTCAATTAATATCAAGGGGGATTTTTTTGCCTTTATTTACAGTACAAATATTAAGAGTGATTAGTCAAGTTATCAACATGTTTCTATTTGTACATACATGACTCGAAGTACAAAATTTCAAAGAATAACTTATCTGGTATTTTCCACGAATCATCTGTTAAACTGGGAAAAATTCAGCTAAACAAAAATTAATCAGTAAAATTTAGATTATATTAGAATCATAAAATCACAGAATCTGGACACTGCTATGTATCCTACTAATGCATTATGTGACATTTGAATATCACTCCCCAAGTCCCTATCAGAGTGTTGTCTGCCCAAGCTTCATGATGACTACATGAACATTATAAAATTCTTTCCTAAACTGAGCCAAATCTGATCACTCTGCAACTTTTATTACCTAGTCTTGAGTGTATCACTTGGAAGCATTCAGGATAAGACAAAGTCGTCTCCACATGGTGGGCTTTAAATCATAGGAAGTGGTTAAATGTTTTTCCTGTTATTGTAGGCTAAGCATATACAGTTCTTTCAACTGACTTTTATGTGCAAAGCATGAAATTCTGTGGTTGTCTTGTCATTATCTTCTGTATAGACTTATGTTTACCGATGTCCCTATGAGAATTTGGTTCTCAGAACCAAATATATCAGGTATATAGAGAGGAGAGATTACAATTATGACCATCTTTATAGATCATAGGCTGTTATGAGTCCACCAACTTAACATTAAATGTTTAGTATGATTGTGTCTTGGTCTTTATATTATTTTTGGGAAGAATTTTAATATAGAAAATAACTGGCAATATTCAAGTTTTAGACATTTAGAAATGTTTTACTATTCCCTAATGACAGAAAAGAAAAAGAGTTTAAAAGTTAACCATTTCAGCATAGGAGCTATTACACAGAAAAAACAACTGTACGCATATTTTCAAATCAGCACATTTCATTCTGTAAAATGATTGTGTCCTATTATGTATCCATCATTACATTTTTTATTGGTGGAAAATAGCTATGCAATTTAAATCACGTCTTGAAAAATATACAAAACAAACAAACAAGCAAGCAGACAGACCTAGATGTGTGGTGTTCTGTTAAGTGAAAATTTTACAAGTAAGAGTGCTGTTTTTTAGGGTGCTGACTTTGCTATTTAGACCACATACTGCTTCTCTATAATGTGGTTCCCAAACTGTGAACAGAGCTCTGTAGTAAAACCTGGGTACCTGGTAATCTTACTATGTAGTCTCCACATGGGTGAAAACACATGTAACAAGAAGTGGAGCTCAAGGAAGTAACTTGCAGAGAATGATAACCTTCGATGCTTTTAAGATAGACTATCTTACTCAGTGCAGTAAGAGGTTGATGGCTTCAAGGTCTCCAAAGAGTGAACCAGATCGAGTCTCTTGAGTCTCAAGAAGCCAGTTCTGTTTTGATGTCTGTTCCTGGAAACTTCAGGCAGATAAATTCAAGTCTAGCTCTGTCAAGTGACTTTCCATGTGGGTATTGGTATGCCAGGTGCCAGTTGTCCTCCCCCTGATGAAAAATGTCTGCCACAGTTTATTGGTTGGGAGTAATTTCTTTCCAAGGGAAACAATTCTGAAATAATGTGACTGGGAAAATTTCATACAGGCTTTCAGGTTAGGGTTTTCACCATATCACTAATTTAAAATGTTTGTATTTTATATTCACTTCACTTTCAAAACCTATCTTTTCCCTTGGATGCCTGCAAAAGTCTTATTTTACACAAGAAAAATAACCGTTATAAGATTCTGCAAACTAAAATACTCTCAATTCAGTTTTTATTGTATCATATTCTGAAAGCAGAGCTGTTAGGATTTTTCTGAGGTTGGGGCAACTGTATCCATTGTGACGCCCTGGCCCTTGGAGCCCAGAGAACCCAAAATGGCCCAAATGAAGCTCGAACTTTAGAAATAAATCATTAAATATCCACTCAACATCTGCTTTTCCCCCATCCTTTCCTTCTCTTAGCTCTTTGTTCTGTTTCACCACCTTTCACAGCTAAAATCGTGGTTTGAGAAAACAAACATGAACAAACACGATCCTACACACTGAAGTAACAACTGACCCTGATATCATAGTGAATTTTTAGAGGCCGTGTCCTTGTATATTGAGGACACCCTCTGGCTGCTGACAAAATCAAGTGTAGGGAGGTGTATAATAGTTTGACGTAGGGGAGTCTGGGGCTTTAAATCAAATGAAAACATTGAACACATATGCAAAATAATGAGCATATCCATGACCTTCACGTTGGCACAACAGTGACTCCATTCCTCTCACTGCCTCGTCGTGAGCTAGGCCCGCGTGGCTGTAACAGGCCAGTGCATCTATGAAACATCAACAGAAAACAAACATAAGTGCTGTCATCTCTTCTAGCTTCAAATAGATAAAGACAGTTAATCCAGAAATGGCAAACTCCGAAGTGCTTTCTTGAGGTGAGAAATCCTGAAGGAGTCTCTTTCTCCAGGAGCAGCTGGGAAGCAACTTTGAAGTAGGAACGGCACCCCCACCCCCACCCGCCACCAGCCTTGTCCGTTTATTTTGGACGAGCTACAGTAAATCTTCTTGGAGACATGCGCTGCTCATGTTTCATGGTGAAGCAAACAGCTTCCGTCTGTTTGGTGATATTCCTCCTGACTGCTGACCCTTGGATTTGCACTGCTCTTCAAAAGAAAGGGATTCTGTGGGGCGATTTGTTTGCATTTATCAGAGTGTGGTGATACTTGTTCCTGACCAGGAGCCCACTCTGTTTGGACGTCTCCTGAGTAAACTTGACCCCCGGCAGTAGAGTTTGCAGCTATGCAGCTCCAGGACCTGGGAAAGGACACCAAAAGGAGTTTCCTGAGTCACCACGCCTTTAGGGACGGTCCTGGGAAAGTGCAGCTAATTTCCACAGCTTTCCTGTCTTCTTGTGGGTATTCCTAGAATGTTGGGAAGAATATACTAGGGGTGCTCAAAGGATATAGACACACTTTAAGAGATGTTATCTCTGTATTACTTTTTGAAGTTGAATTGAATTACGGTAGCAATGTGTAGTATAATGTTCACTCTTAAAAGATGGCATTGATCAAATGAATGCTAGTGTCACCGTACAACTGGAAGGGCAGTCGAATAAAATGGCAGAAACACAGTGGTTGTTCAAGGAGAGCAAGACAATTTTGGAGGGGCATTTGAAATTTGAGAATGAAGTACAATAACAATGAAGGCATGAGTATGCAACAGAACCTCCAACATGCCTAACAATTGCACGCATTTGTGGTAAGTTTGAGACGCGTGGTAAATTGAAATGGCGTGTGCAGCGATACAGGTGGACACTTTGGTCAATGTTGTTCAAGCAGTAGTTCACCGTAATCAAAAGTGTCTGGATGCTGATGGTAAACACTTTGAGCACCTCTTGTAATTGCAGAAGTCAAACGTGACTTGTATTCATCTTTTGTTATCAGTATATATTGAGTATTACAATTTTAATACAGTTTTTTCTTTGCTTAACAGGTGTATACATTTTTTTGGTACCCTCTGTACCTATAACATGTTGGATTATGAAGTCAGAAGTGGTTACGGCAGCTAAGCCTGTTCTTTCCCAATCTCCACTCCAGAGCAATTGCTTGGCATCCTGGGTGTGCAAGGTTAGGATTCCCAGTCCTCCAGGCTCCACAATGAACACAACAGCCTCAGTCTCCTGAGAAATGCGGATGGGTCACTTGTCTTCCAGGATAAGCCTTCCTGCCTGCCTGCATGGGAAGATCCCCTCCTGGGTGATGGGTCCCCCTAGTGCAGAGCAGCCCCTCCTGGTTATAACTCCCAACCCCTCTGTGGTCTGGAGCACCTTACATAGAAGCCTCCTTGAAAAATGAAAAACCAAAGAAAATGACATTGAGAATGATAATAGCTATTAATATATGAATAGGCTGTTTTACATGTTTAGCTTGCTGTGTGGAATGGAAGGGAAATGATAGCACTAAACGAAACAGTCAGGGTCAGAGGCGAAACCCAAAGAAGCTATTGTTTTCCAATGAATTGTAGAGCCAGGAAATTGCTAATGTAAATATTGTACAGAACTAATTCCATTCTCTAAGCTTGTGTGTAAAAGTCCAAGGTCTGAAAAGCGCATGCAGATCTACCTGTAAGATTTTTATGCAGTCCAGGTAAGGCCTCGTTATTTGGATGGTATGTTAATACTGTACCCACACATAAGGTATAGAAAGCTGGGATGCAGAAAGAAAATAAGCCTGAACTAAGCCATCTCAGTACGATGGTATGTTAATACCTTACCTTCAAGTCAGGAGTAGCAAGCTAAGAGTGAGAGGAAAACAGCCTACATTAAGCCACATCAGTATGGAGACCCTTTCATTGCTATCTCTGTATTTATGTATTTATGTCTAAAAATGCAGGGGGAAATAGCATCCATTTTTCCTGGTGCTTCCGAGGTTGGTATCGCCAAAGCTCTACCTGAAGCTAAGTAAGCAAACATCATAATTTCCTACTCTATTTCAGCTCAAATACAGTAGTTATTTCCGAGGGCGCTGGCGAGGCAGGCAGGCATATTTGCGTTCTGCCTGTGGTTCTGGTGCCAAGCACACCATCTTGCTGTTGACACAAGAGCCGGCTCTGCCTGGCAGCACAGACATCAAAGCTCACTCGTGAAAAAGAAGCCCCAAATCGGGAAGAGGCCTTTTATAATTTCCAACCATTTCATTATGGCATTAAGATGCATTAATTGCTCCATAGCCATGTGGATATAAAGTTATATTCTTTGACTTAAGTTGACAACTTCCTTTTTGCTAAAGCTAGTTAGGAAAAAGCACTTCAAATGGGTTTCTAATGATCTCCTAAACACTGTGTTTCTTCTGATTGCTAAGTAGCTTCCTCTCCTTTCTTCTCTTACTAATTCTCAGCTTCCAGTTCCTCTTCATTATGGTTATGAACATCTGAACTCAACGCTCAGAAGTGCTATTTTCCCAGTCTTCTTAGCAACGTGATGACTTTATTAGTGATTATGGACAGAAGGATGAATTGTCACTGAACTAGAGGGAGCCAGAGATAACTTAGATTCCAAGTAAAATTGACGCACTTCATTTTGAACCAGTGGCAGGAAACTTTCTTAGTAAACATACGGATAGTGCTATATCCCCCCCAAAAGTGGTATAAACAAAATTACTCGAAAACTTCAAGTTTTTGTTTAATGAATATCTATTGTACACCAGAAAGTAACTCAAAAGGTCTAGGTGCATTAAGAAAGTCATGTATTTGAAAGCTAATAAATCTGGCATTTTAAATCTGAATGCTGGGGATGCCGGGGTGGCTCAGTGGGTTAAGAGCTTTCTTTGTAGCCCTGGGATCCTAGAATTTAATCCTGGCCTCAAGCGGTGTGGACCAATATGCTGCACTGGGATGTGGCCCCCAATTCAGTTCCTGTCAAGATCCTATGTGGGAGGATCCTGGTTTGGCCTCCAGTTTGTGGAAGCATGCCTCCCATCCGGGAGTCCCTGCCTGGTTCCTGCCCTGCTTGGCCCCTACTGCCCCCCTGTGTGAAATGAAACTATGTCAAAGGCTGACGGTGTACAACTATGGAGACGGCTCTGGGCCCTCCCTCCTCTCTCTCTCTCTCTGTCTCTGTCTCTCTTTCTTTCAAAAACAATAAAATAAATCTTTTTAAAAATCTGAATGCTCAATTGAATTGACTAAATCAATAAACTGATCAATTGGGTAGAAAATTGCTGTTAAAGATTTTAATGACATGAGGTTGGGTGTATTAGTTGATCAAAATTACAGATAAGTGTGGCCACATAATAACAGAGCATCCACATACTACAGCTAACCTATCACAAAATGCTAAGAGTAGTAAAGGCCATAAACAACCAAGGATTATATATGCCCTTACAATTCTTTGTTCCAAATCAATTCAGACAGAGAAGATGGTTTCCATTAGAGGTCTTCTCACCAAACTCAATTAGCAGGACAGGGCAGTAAGAATTGAAAAGTGTGGCCACATAAAGACACTCATTTTTTATTCTTCTTGGCAAATACAAATAAAAATGCAATTAGTGTAAAGAGGGCAGCATCATTTTATTAAAGATATTTCCCATATATCTTTGTAAGAGGTTATTTTTCTACATATATCCACCCTTTGCTAATTTTCAATGATATTTGCATAGAATCTACTGAGGATTAATTTTTTTCCAAGAAACTAACATTTCCTGTCAGTTTTAGACAGTTCCTTCTAATAGCTGTGCACAGAAACCAGCTACTGGTGTAATGAATGACCTCCAGTGTTTGGAACCTAAAGAGCAAACAAACATTTACTCTCCCAAGAAACACAGTCCTGGACAGAACATGAACTTTGCCATGTTTTACCTTCTTATAACAATTTACTACAAATTAATTTGATAGTCACCTACCCACTAGTTGGTCTAGAAAATATTATTTATAAACTAACCAGTACGTTCCAGGAGTTACACACACACACACACACACACTCACACACTCACACACACACACACACACACACAATACTATTGGCTGCTAATAAAAGAAGAAAGAGCTAAGTTTAAATTTAAAATTATATACTTCATTTTTTTTTCCCACCTGAATGTTTGTTGTATCTTTCAGGTCACTGGTTTCCATAAATTCCCTGTGTCTTAACAATATAGAGAATATGTTTAAACATAGCTCTTATGCTGGAGTGTACATTAAATATTTGTTCAGCTGATTAAAACAGTTCTACATTTATTTAATGTTTGAACAGTAAACAGTTTATTGAAAACTGAATGTCTTTTTATACATACACGGCCACTCACACAGACATACCTTTCAGAAGAGAGGGTTCTGTTACAAGGTTTCTCAACTTATACTACTGAGTATAAATAGCCCTGGGATAAACTCCATTTTCAGACACAGTGGGGGCTGGGGGTTCTGGTGGGGGCTAGTCCAGGTCTAGGGAGGACAGCCACATTGAGTGGACAGAAGCTGTGGTAATTGTGGCTTAAAACCAGAAGAGTTTTGTACTGACAGAAACATTTATCTTAGGGGCAAAAAGTATATGGTTTCCTATTAAAGACAGCTCAGACACACCTCAGTAGTAGTATTCCCTGCCCTTTACCATGGTTTATTAAAACAGAAAATATTGTGACCTCAGATAAACTGGGAAAGGTTGAGGTTACTTAGGAGAATGACAAACAGACGGAAGATAAACCTTGTAACAGTGACTTTGCTTTGTCATTTGTGGAACCTGAGTGAACCAGAAGGAAAACAGTTACATTGTTTATGTTAGCTTCTGCAATCACCTGCTACAAGGAGATTGTATATATTACCCCATTAATTCTCACTGTTATCTCTGGTTAAGGCGGTATATGTACACATTCAGTACAATCTGTTATGGAACATAGTGCTGTGCAATGTACTGGTTAAATATGTATAGTTGCTTTTACCATATATAAACTGTCAACTTTCAGGGTTACAATATAATGTTTTAAAATTACTTAATATTATCAACTACATCAAACATAACTCAATCTTCTCTGGTTACTCATTTAATATTTTAATATGTAACATTTCAAATTCTGCATTCTGGACAATATTATTATAATACTGGTTTAAATTTACAATTAAATGAGACTCTACTTTTAGAAGTAGACAAATGTGTATCAAGATAACCATTGATTCATTATGTGATAGCACATTAAAAGAACTGCAATTGAGCTAGAAGTCCATTAATGGAGAAATGGTTAAAGTATGAGGCAAAATAAAGTAAAATATTATGTAGAGCTTAAAAGGAATAAGGTGGATCATTATGTATGACATCAAGATATGTCTAAGACACATTTTAATGAAAGAAAAAAGCAAATTGTAAAATACTGCGGCAGGTAAATGTCACTTTGCTAAAAAGAGGACACACATCCATATGCTCATATGATCATAGAGGCCGGGGGCAATTCTGAAAAGATAAACAAGACACTAACAACAGTTACATATAGAAAGGCAAGACAGGACTTTAATTTTTTGCTTTATGCTATTTGAGCTTTTGGACTTATAATTTACAATTCAAAATAAAACTTATGAAATTATAAAAAAAACATAATTAAACTTATTTTTATAAGTAAAGAAACTAATTTCAAAATAATGTTAGTCAATAAGAATTCACTTTGCATACTGAAGTAAGAACTTCTATTTAAATACAAGTTAAGTTTCAAGAAGGTCATTTGTACATGAATCCAAAGTGACATTTTACAGGTAACCAATGTGTATACATAGATTGTCAAGGCAGCTTGCCTGTAGGAACTCTAAATATAGATTTTTGTTCATTTGGAGTTCACTTAAATGTTTTTTACACAGATATTTATAGTTTGGCTTCCTTCTGTTCTCTATAAATGGATATAAGCACATTTTTATTGAGCAGCTTTGACTCAGTGAGAATAATAACTTGAAATACTTTAATTTTTCCAACCACCACTTAACTGTGTTCTATCCCAGGCCCCTGAGCACCATTTAATAACACTTTGGGGATATTGGTGACTTTCCAGTTCCTTTCATTTAAGCCCAGCTCACAATTCTCTTCTTATATTTCCCTTTCATCTTATTTCCTCCTCCAACCTTATTGCTACCTCTAGCACACTAAACATATCCTAATGTGAATTTGAACCTGCCCTTCCCTTATTGAAACTTGATTCCTATGATGATGACGTATAGGAAAGACATGAGAGGAGAAAGAGTAACCATCTCTTTACTTAACCATCTACGGCTGTGGTCCTTTCTCTGTGGGCAGTTGCTCCTCCAGCCAACCCAGACTGGCTAGGGAAGGCCTCAGTGTGCAGTCTCCCAAATACATCAGGTGCATATGTGAGTTTTTACAGGACCCTAGGCACCTCCTCACTGCTGGAGAGTGCATCCATCTGCGCCTGCATCTCCATGCCTTCCTCCACCTTCTACTTACCAACAAACAGTACGCCCCCCGGATGTTTGCTTCTGGTATTTCATTGCCTGGCAGGCTTCTTCACCAGCAAGGTGGCCCCCATCCAGATACCGTGCCCAGTGTCCAATACCCTAGAGGACACCCAGGCCAAGGCCAATAGTAAGAAATCAGGCTGCTTCTCTACGCCATCTTGTCTGGTCTTTATCCTGCCTTTTCTCAATTTACTTTTCTCTTGTTCATAGAAAAAAAAGCAGAGCAACAAGTCCATTACCTGGGTCATGCCTAAAAAGAAAATAATATGTGGAGTCTTATTCTCACAGGAATTTCCATTTTTCACAAGTGCTTTTCTTGGAGGGCCCCTGATTTGGCTTTAAGAAAATACACACACACACACACACACACACACACACACAC
>PVKE010038731.1:0-15318 GCA_004027555.1 Craseonycteris thonglongyai
GTGGGCA
Organism: Craseonycteris thonglongyai; assembly: GCA_004027555.1. NCBI lineage: Eukaryota > Metazoa > Chordata > Mammalia > Chiroptera > Craseonycteridae > Craseonycteris > Craseonycteris thonglongyai. Next base: position 8 of record PVKE010038731.1, read on the forward strand.
CCAGATATATCGGGTTGGAGGGGGACCTGATTCTGGGAGCTGGGCTCATAATGCGATGCATGGGTGATGTGATATGGAGTTGTCCATTGGGAAACTGTCTGATTGTTACCAACCAATGTCACCCCATTAAATTTAACAATAAAATATAATAATATTAAAAAACAACAACAAACAACACTTAATAAAATGGGCATTGAAGGAAAGTATCTCAACATAATAAAGACCATATATGACAAACCCTTGTTAATGTCATACTGAATGAAGAAAAATAGAAACCTTTTCTTCTAAGATCAGGAACAAGACAGGGATGTCCCCTGTCACCACTGCCATTCAACACAGTGTTAGAAGTTCTAGCCAGAGCCATTAGGCAGGAAAAATAAATAAAAGGCATCCAAATTGGAAATGAAGAAGTTAAACTGTCACTTTTTGCAGATGACATGATCCTTTATGTAGAAAATAAAGACTCCACCTGAAAACTATTACAAATAATAAATAAACATAGTAAAGTTGCAGGATACAAAATCAATGTACAAAAATCCACAGCATTTTTATATACAAACAATGAAACTTCAGAAAAGGAAATGAGAAAAACAATATTGTTTGTGATCAGAACAAAAATAATAAAATACTTGGGAATAAACTTAACAAAGAACGTGAAGGATTTATACATGGAAAACTATAAGACACTATTAAAAGTAATTGAAGAAGATACAAAGAAATAGAAAGATATTCCATGTTCATGGATAGGAAGAGTCAACATAGTTAAAATGGCCATATTACCCAAAGCAATATACAGATTTAATGCAATTCCCATCAAAATTCCACAGACATACTTTCGAGAAATAGAGAAAAATATTATCAGATTCATACAGAACCACAAAAGACCCCGAATCATCAAAGCAATCCTCCAAAAAAGAATAAGGCTGGAGGCATCAGGCTCCCTGACTTCAGTCTATACTACAAAGCATCAATAATCAAAACAGCTTGGTATTGGCAAAAAAACAGATATACAGACCAATGGAACAGAATAAAACACCGAGAAATAAATCCACAAATATATGGACAGACAATCATTGACAAAGGAGCAAAAAATATACAATGGAGAAAAGAAAGCCTCTTCAGTAAATGGTGCTGAGAAAATTGGAAAACCACATGCAAAAGAGTGAATCTGGACTGTAAACTGTCATTATATACCAAAATTAACTCAAAGTGGATTAAAGACCTTAACATAAGACCTCAAACAATAAAGTACATAGAAGAAAGCATCGGTACTAAACTTATAGACCTTGGGTTCAGAGAGCACTTTATGAATTTGACCCCAAAGGCAAGGAAAGTAAGAGCACAAATAAATGAATGGAACTATATCAAACTAAAAAGCTTCTACACAGCAAAGGACACTGTCAACAAAGTAAAAAGGAAGCCAACCAATTGGGAGAAAATATTTGCAAACAATTCCTTTGATAAGGGGCTAATATCTAAAATATATAAAGAACTCATACAACTCAACAACAAAAAACCAAAGAATCCAATTAAAAAATGGGCAGAAAACCTAAACAGGCACTTCTCTCTTGAAGACATACAAACAACAGATACATGAAAAAATGCTAAACATCACTAGCAATTAGGGAAATGCAAATTAAAACCACAATGAGATATCACCTCACACCTGTTAGAATGGCTATAATCAACAAGATAAGAAACAAAAAGTGCTGGAGAGACTGTGGAGAAAAAGGAACCTTCATACACTGCTGGTGGAAATGTAAATTGGTACAACCACTATGGGAGGCAGTATGGAGATTCATCAAAAAACTAGGAATGGAATTGTTGTATGACCCAGCAATCCCTCTCCTGAGTATCTACCCCAAAATCCTGAAAACCTTAATCCGCAAAGATATATGTACCCGAGTGTGTTTACAGCGGCCAAGTCATGGAAACAACCAAAGTGTCCTGTGATAAATGACTGGATAAAGAAGCTGTGGTACATTTATACAATGGAATACTACTCAGCAATAGGAAAAGATGAAATACAGCAATTTGTGACAACATGGACAGACCTTGGAAACATCTTATTAAGCGAAATAAGTCAGACTGAAAGAATCAAGAAACATGACCTCACTTATCGGTGAAATATAAAAGTGAAAGTAAAAAAACCAAAAACTAATGGACACTGTCAATAGTTTAGTGGTTATCTGAGGGTAAGGGAGGAGGTGGGTGCGATAGTGGGGGGTGGGGAGAAGTAGGAAGGGGGCATCAAATATATGGTGATGGAAAGAGAGCTGATTCTGGGTTGTGAGCACATAATGTAATCCATAGACGATGTAATGTAGAATTGTACACTTGGAAACTATGTAATTGCTATCAATCAATGTCACCTCAATGAATTTAACATTTAAAAAGAAAAAGAAAAAGAAAAAAGGACTTTGAGAAAAAACTGGTAAAATCAGAATAAAGTATTTAGTTAAGTTTTGTACGAATGTTATTTCTTCGTTTTGACAAATGTGCTATGGTTAGGTAAGATAGGACATTAGGGGAAGCTGGGTGAAGGGTAAGAGAACCTTCTATACTATCCTTATAACTTTTCTGTAAATCTAAAATTATTCCAAAATAAAATTTTTGTTCTAAAAAATGCACTAAGGGAAAGCTGGGATGGCTCAGCGGGTTAAGCTCTCGCTTTGAAGCCCTGGGGACCGAGGATCGAATCCCGGCCCCGGTCCACGCGGACCCATATGCTGAACTGGGGAGTGCCCCCAGTTCAGTTCTTGCCGGGACCTATGTGGGAGGCTCCCGGCCCGGTTCCTGCCCTGCACAGCCCTGGGCCCACCTATGGAGTGAAACTATATGGAAAACTAATGTCAACTATGGAGACTGCTCTGGGCCCTTCCCCTTCTCTCTGTCTCTCTCTGTCTCTGTTTCTCTCTGTCAAAAATCAATAAAATAAATCTTTAAAAAATGCACTAAAAAATAAGAGAAAAAAGAGCCAAGAATGGTCAGAAACACAGTTTTGTTTTGTTTTTTTTAAAATGTCCTGCCTCAATGATAATTTAAGAAGGGGCAATCCTTAAACTAGGAGGTAGTATAGGTCATAGGCAATAAAATAATGAATAAATGAAAATGATAAAGCCTAGAGTAAAGTGGGCAGTGGACATGGAGTTGTATTCTAGGATATTACTGGTGGAATTATATGCTGCTGTAGTCTTTCTGAAAATCAATTTTGCAATAAGTGACACAAGCCATAAATGGATAACTTTTGTTTGACCTGTTAGTATCAGTTTAGCAACTTATACCAAAGCAATTCTTAAAAGAAAAAAAAAAAGTCACCTACTTTTATGAAGTTGCAGATGTGGCTCTGCAGTACTGGAAACTGTTACTATGGTGTTACTTATGGTTACGTGGGTGCTTAGACTGATTACAGTGCTATGAATTACATGGAATATTATAATGGAATTAAGAATGAAAAATTTGAGAATTGTGAAAAAGAGTAGGTGGAATAATTTTTAAAGAGCTCCCTATATGCAATGAAGAATCTGAGATTTGGTCCTGGAACAGAAAAAAGATACAGTCATACTATGGTACTTGACTGCTTTGAAACTCATCAAATTTGTTACTTGACACATTTTGACTTGAAAATTTTGTCCCAGTACTCATCATCTGTGTTGTACTTGATGCACAAGTTAGACCTTGGTGTTGATTGCCTCATGACTTGCTACCCTTTCCAGCCAAAATTAGGGGTCACGCGTTGGTCATGTGGTAGCTCTTGCCCTGTGCACATCCTTTTGTGGTCTTAGCTTCTCTGATCATTTTGAGTATTTTTGGTTTGGGAACACTCTAAATTTGTTTGCATTATTCCTTGTGGGAAATTTTTTTTGGCATTCATTATTTTTGGTACTAGTTGAACTTCCTGGAACCAACTAACGATGAGTACCAAGTACCACTCTATTAGTAAAAAAAAATGGGAATATGGGAATTATGGGAATTATTAACTAATTAATGTGGTATCAATATTGACTTCTTAGTTTTGACAATTATACCATGATTGTGAAGATGTTATTAAGGAAAGCTACCGGTAGGTGAAGGGTATATGGGAACTCAATCTTGGCTACTCTTTTATAACTCTATTATAACTATTTTAAGAAGAAAAGTTAAAGAGTAAAGAATTATATACAAACACACATATTGCTATTAACTACAAAAATATTTATTCTATAAAAAATTAGGTAGGCTTAAAAAATATTTTCAGAGTTATATAATACTTCGCTTGTTGTGGGGAGAGAGGGAAGAATGTCTGTGTAGGGTCATGTGGTCACTTTATGTTGCTATTGCAGGGGTGTCCAAGTTTTTAGCTTTCCTGGTCTGTGCTGAAAGAAGTGTTGTCTTGGGCCACACATAAAACAAACTAACGTTAACAATAGCTGAAGAGCTAAAACTACAAAACAAAACAAAACAAAAAAATCTCATAATGTTTTAAGAAAGTTTACAAACTTGTGTTGGGCTGCATTCAAAGCTGTTCCATCCAGGCCACATGCCTGTAGGTTGGACAAGCTTGCCTTAGGGGTTTCACCAAACAAATTATTATCAAGATGCCCAGACTCAGAGTCACTGGAGAGGATTTGGAAGTATCTACATCCTGATAGTCTAAAAGTGATTTTATTTATTTTTTTATCATGTTGGTCTCATTTAGGGAGCAGTGAAGACATTTTTCTACAATAATCTTTTAGTAATCATTTCTCAGGGACATATTTAGAATTTCATGTTACTTGAATTTAAATTATTTTTCTAAAAAAAAAAAAATGATACTTTCTGCTTATTTGGGGGACACTCAGTTCCCTGGTCCCTAGTAGGGAGTTCAAAGAATGTAAAGGATTACTTCTACAGAGCTTGGACATCTGGAAAATCCTTGGTTTTGCCATTTGTCCCTTCCTAGGTGCCCCAGGCAGCATTAAACAGGCAAGGAAGGAGTGACTAGGAGGGTAGATGGGAGAGGAGGAGAGGGTGGTGGTAATGTGGGGGATCCTCCAAAGTCGCTTCATTAAAGTCAGTTCTAAATTCACTTAACTTCTTCAAAATTTGTAAAAAATAATTGCATTTAGTGCTGTTCAAATTTGAAATAGTTGTAATTCTGAAAGAACATCTTGGCTTTTCAGGGTTTCCCTTGGCCCATTTCCACTAAAGGGTGGTGTGACCATGCAACTTTAGGAGAAGCACAGCAAGATACCTCAATTTCCTCAAAGGGACTTGAACTCCACCATCTGCCTGGTGGTTCTAAAGTGCGTAGATCTATCAATCACCAGCAATGCAGAAGATCTCCACTCCAATCCCAGCTTCCTCATTTTCTGAGCCCAACCTTTATCATGAGACTAGTTAAAATTATACTACTGAGGGATGGTCTGAAAAAAGCTGTCTCCATTCTCCTTCCAGAGTCTAGACTTATCTCTGCTTCAAGTCAGGGCAGCAAGCTAGTCCACACTGTCATAATCATCCACTAACTTACTGGAAATGAGTTTTGCTTGGGTGTTTGTGCTTTGCTTCCAATGAGTAATACTATGAAATATCACTAGAAAAATCTAGTGATCCTTATCTATAAATTTTTGGAATACTGTTGAGGACACTGATCACATTATTTGCTGGTGGTCTCTAAGTGAAGCTCCAAGTGACACTTTCTCTAGATAGTCTAGTGAGCATAGGCCCTGGATCCAGATAGCCTGGACTCAAACTCTCACTCGACAACTTATCAGCTGTTGAACTTTCTATGCCTCAGGTTCCTCATCTGCAATATGGAGATAATGATACTTGGCTCACTGAAATTTTGTGAGGATGAGAGTCAGTAGAAATAAAGTCTTCAGGATGATGCCTGGCAGACAGCTAGCACTCCAATATTATTACAATTATTTCATAATGAAGCACTAAGAAAACCACTACATTCCATAAGGAATTGCTCTCGGCCTATTTAGGGTTCAGAAACCCTTTTCCCCTCTCAGTATGCTTGGGGTCCTCAACAGTGACTGAATTTTTATAGCATGGGTAACCTTTAGAATTCAGAGTAAGTGGGGCAGTTAGAAGTAGGCGTATTTTGCAGAAGTCCTTTCACGATTCTGAGTCACCCATCCATGGATTAGTGCTATTCACCCTCAATGTAAATATACAGATACACTGATTATTCCAGAAAAACCTGCACCTTTTAAGCAACGTGTTTGTTCTCATAAGTCTTCTCAGATCTTTTACGGAACAAAGTAGGATATAAAATAAATAATACAATACATGTACTTAGTTTAGACTAAGTATAACCTCAGTACCTTATGACAAAGCTGAACCTCCTTATTAACACAAACAAATTCATAACAGGTATTGGAATCATCATGCTGGCCATAGAAAGGTGGTGGAGAAAGAATTCAGAAAGCAATGCAACTGGGATGAAGCACCAACTTAGGTAATATTTCAACCAGACCTCCTATTCCTGGCACCAATTCCAACTCCATTCCAGGTGTCATGCTCTTGTCAATTTCCCCTGGTGAATTAGGGACATCATTACCTTAGCCCTTACGGGTAGAGAAAGATACTGCTACTGCTCACCCCTCCTCCTCCAGCTTGTGCTGAGAGCCCTTGAAAACACCTGGTAGCAAAGCAAACTTTATTCACAGCTCATATTCTTGTTTTATTGCATCCCTTTCTTGCCATACAATTTATTTTAAAGGCCAGCATGATAGCCCCAGCCCAAGGACTTGTTCAGAGTATCACACTGGCCCTACAGCAGCTTTCATCGAATCGTGCTATGCAGAATAAAGCTGAGCCGACTAGGAGCAGAAGATTTCAACCATCAGCCCTGAAAGTCTTATAGAACTAATGGCCACATAGCAGTTTGTGGCAAAGGAGTTAAGGTTTTGAACCTGAGTGAACTACTACTAAGGGAATGTATTTGCTGCTTTATTCATAGACACAGACCTGCTTTGGGATTCAGAAAAAAATACCCAGAACCAGCTTCATAATTTGCAAATGAAAATGAAATATGCAAAATAAAAATGCATTCCCCCTTGTTCGAACAGCAGAAAAAAAAAAACGCTATAAAAAGTATTAAAACATGAAACTTTTTCCTTCTGCATTCTCTTTCTTGACTTGTTATGGTGTTTTTAACTTGTTATTTAATGTCATGCTCCCTCAGGCAAGGGGACACTTGCAGGGTGAGTGCAGACCATCATAGGCACTGAGGAGGGGTCCTGCCACCCCTGTCCCCCCCACCCCCCCAATAGATCATCAGCTTCTGGGCTCCCCTTCCCACAGCTGCTGGATGAATGCATAATGCCCTGGTGGGGGGTGGGGGCAGGGGTTGGGATGAACCAGGAATCCATTTCTCATGGATTTACCTACCCTCACCCCACCCCACCCCAATCCATAGCAGATAGGTATCCCTCAAGTTTATTGCAACATCTGTGGCAGGACATACTAAGTATCTAAGATTGAGAGTAGATGGGCCTCACCCTGCCCACTGAATAACCCCAGATACTGTCAGCCTGGGCTGGGCAGGACACCTCTTTGAAGGGTCAAAGAGGTGTCCTTCCCAGCACCAACCCTTCGCATGCTTACACTAGGCCCGTCCAGGGGAAGAAGGCTATAGAAGTCACTGGGTGGAGACAGGAGTAAGGAGGTCTGGTGCCTAGGGTGTCACAGAATGGGGTATGGGCAACCAAGAACCATCTGGGGAAACAGGGAGGTGGCAGGATTGCATATAATCCAAGGCTCCAATTCCCTGGTACACACTCCATTGCCCCATTGGACTTCAGTTAATAAAACTACAAGTCAAAGATAAAATGATTAAGAATTTCAAGACAGTAACTGCACAGTCACAGTATCAAACCTTTAGGCCTGGGGCCCTGATTCTCAGTACAGGGCCCTGTGCAACTACATGACTTCATGCCCATATGCTGGCCCTGCTGGTACCCAACCAGAAGCCCAGAAGCGAAAGTTCCCTCTCACTTTCCATCATAAAACATGCTTGTGTTTATGGCAGGGATGGCAAAGAGGTTTTACCTGATATAGGTGTGAGGCTGCCCTGGAGAAGGTGGGTGGGAGGGTCTTGTACCACCTGTTCAGCTCTACAAGGCAGAGCCTGATTTAACTTTAAAGGCTTCTGAAGCCCATTTCATCAAGAAATAAATTTCAATTATTACATTGTGCAAAGAACTAATGTACTGAGATACAAGCAGAGTTGTGATGACTATAGAAATCCTCACAAACCTAACTTGGCCAACAAATTTACTTAAAGTTTTGGGGAGATTAGGAAAGAGAGAGGATTGAGAGACAACTTAATAAGTGGATATTGGTTGATGGTTTGTAAAAACTGGACCACTACCCAAAGTCATTACTTTGATGCAAGACTATATAACACAGTAGCTAAAACCATGTTTCTTACAAACCTTGGCTTCTGGATCACTGTTGATACTACAAGAATCATCATCATTGGCATGTGGGGCATTTCTAGAAAGAAAAACAGAAATTGGACTTAGAATTCTATTGCAAACTCTGTCGGCACAAAGTCATATCACAGTCAGTCCTTCCAATGTCCTACCTGAGTTTCAAAGATGCATAGCGTAATGTTGCTCCTTCAAACTCTTTTAGACTGGGGTCCGGGTCAACGGTGGCTGCATGCAAATCCTAGAGGAAAATAGATGGCTGTTAATGGGGAATGCGGGAAGGGGGTTACACGGTCTCAAGTGTCATGGGGGAGCGAAGTCTTTCCCACCTAGCCCCAGGCAGTGGCAGAGTGCATATGAGCTTAGACATAAATAGGCATGCAAATGCTGCTGGATGCGGCTGGTACATATGTGGCTGCTTACAAGACAACAGGCAACCTGGAGCCATCAACTTAAACTCATTCAAAACGAGAGATGTAAAAAAAAAAAAGGGCAACACTTGTGTGAGCTGGGCAGCCCTAGCAAGAAGCCCCCGATCACTCCATTCCTGCAGAATGCATGATATTCACAAAGAAGAAAAAGATACAGCCACAGCCATGCAAATGTACAAAATATTAGATGGTCTAAAAGTTGACAATATACTTGCCTTCCAAATGTCACTATTAATCTTTCCCCCATTCAGAACAGCAAAATCACTCCATGGCTGTTTCTAGACATATAATTATTCACAAAGGAAAAAAGCACATTGATTTTTAAAAAAAGTAAAAAGAAAACAAAAGGGGAAAGAAAAAATAAAATAAACACAAGATACTGTTGTTAGCATTGATATTCACAGGATGAGTTAGAGAACAAATTCACTCTAAACCCAATTTATTAGCTCACTCTCTCTAGATTTAGATTATCACCTAAAGGCTAGGCAGGAGGAAACAGATGGCACTTTATTTAAAACAAGTGACTGAACATTATTAGCAGACAAAGAAGTTATTTTGTAAATGTGGTCTTAAAAGCAAACAAAATGCTTCCAGATATTAAATGCCTAGTTTACCTAGTTCCTTAGGAAGCTTTTTCTCTCCTATTTACCAAAATGAACTGTTTTCTAAGGGTTAGAATTAGGGATGATACTTGTCAATGTGCTGGTTTGTAAAGTGAGGGATGTCCATGGCAAAGGTCATAAATAGCTGAGGGGCCAAATCATTTTCACTTACAAGAAAAAAAGGACAATGAAAAGGAAAGACAATTAATAAGAAACACAGCCTGACATCATCTTACTGAGATATAACCTAATAAAAAATAGCCCTGAACAATCTAATGTAAATACTTCCAAATCAAGCTTGTTCACCCCACGGCCCAGGGCAGTTTTGAATGTAGCCCAACACAAACTTGTAAGCTTGGGGAAGCCGGGATGGCTCAGTGGGTTAAGCGCTCACTTTGCAGCGCCAGGGACCGAGGATTGAATGACCGAGGATTGAATGACCGAGGATTGAATCCCGGCCCTGGCCCGTGCGGACCCATGTGCTGAACTGGGGAGTTCCCCCAGTTCAGTTCTCTCTCTGTCTCTGTATCTCTCTCTCTCTCTCTGTCAATAAAAACCAAACAAAAAAACCCCCACAAACTCGTAAACTTTCTTAAAAAAAATGACAAGATTTTTTTTTTTTTTCAGCTCACTGCTATAATTAGTGTTAGTGTACTTTATTTGTGGCCCAAGACAATTCTTCTTCCAATGTGGCCCAGGGAAAACAAATGGTTGGGCACCTCTGCTCTAAATCATAAAAAGCTCTACTTCCTTGCCACACAAGTTTTTTCAAAAATGAATATTTGATCACAAAATGACTTTTTGAGCATAATTACAGAACAAACCATGAAGCCTTGCTTTGTTGGTAAAACTCTTACAATAAATCTCTGAATTTGAAGGTTTATTTTTGACAGAGACAGAAAGAGACAAAGACAGAGAGACAGAGAGAAGGGGGAGGGCCCAGAGTAGTCTCCATAGTTGTACATCATCAGTTTTCAATATGTTTTTGTTCACACAGGTGGACGGGGGCTGTGCAGGGCAGGAGCTGAGCTGAGGGCCACATGGGAGGCAGGCCCCCTTGAGCCAGGGGCTGAACCAGGGGTGAGGACAGAACTGGTGGCCTCCTGCATGGGAAGCGCACCTCAATTCAGCATATGGGCCTGCATGGGCCTGGGCTGGGATTTGACCCTTGGTCCCTGGGGCTGCAAAGCGAGCACTTAACCTGCGGAGCCACCCTGGCTTCCCCAGATCTCTCAACTGAAACAACTTTCTTTCACCTCAGACAACAAAGAAATGTTTTCAAATGTATTTCATCTAAGATTTGGGGAAATAATACTAATGAAACTCAGGGACAGTCATATAAATTTGTTTCACTGACTTGTCAGGCGAATCGCTTCTCAGATAACAAATCAGTAAAAGCAAACTTTTCAACTCAGGAACTTTTCAGAGTTCTTTGCAAATGAGAAGGGAACACTGACCCATAACTTTTGCTCACAAAATTAATCCAATTTTTGAAATAACTCAAAACAGAAGAAGCTAAGTTCAAATGTCCCATGTGTTAAAAGATGCATTTATCTAACTCTGTAGCATTCTATGAATGCAAAGTCATTGTAAACCTAGATACTTTATCACTCTTGCACAGTTGGTACCATTGCATTCTCTTCTGTACAAGGCACCTGAACTGCAGTTTTTTCAAAATAAAACAAAACTTAGATGACTGTATTTACTTATAATAATCTCTTTTACCAAGTAAAAGAGCAGGAAGCTGCCCAGCCCCCTACCTCTCTCCCTACTCCATCCCCCAAAGAAGTGCTCCACTTTCACTGAGGAGTAAATTAATAACATGCAAGGAGAGTCTTAACCTGTGAGCCGAGGGGACCTGTGAACCTCCTGTAATAAGTGTAGGTTTTTGTGCACGTGTTTTTTCTTAGGCAGCTTATCCCTCACTTTTCTCATATTTTCAGAGGGTCCAGTGACCAAAAAGAATTCAGAGTCACCACAGTAGGGGTTATTAATAAGTACTCAGGATAAGGACCTGAAATAAGTAGAAAATAAAATTTCAAGCTAAAATTTCTTAAAAAAAAAAAAAAATCCTATTTAGTTAGCCCCAAATCATCATGAGCAATAGTTGGTTTTTATTTAAGTTGAGTTTGAAAAAGATATCAGATAATGAATTAGGAAGACTAAGGTAATTGTGTTTTTGTGAAGAAAAAATAAATTTTTTTTTTAAGGGTTGGTATCTGATGAAAAGAATTTGAAATTAGAAATTATACTCAAGAGACAATGTGTTGGGACTGGACAGAGTGAAAGAAGAAAAAATTTAAAAACAAGCATTCAAAAGTATTTAGCATTTAATAAAGCAGCCAGCCCTCTCTATGTGTGGTTTTAAAATTTTTTTATGTATTTATTCTTGGGACAAAGGGGAACTGTAAAGTAAAAGTGGATTATAGTTCTAAGACTATATGAATTTACCTCTCATGCTACGGGGACATGAGTCAGCAGGCAAACTTCTAATAACCACATTTTACAGATTTAAATAAAGGTCCAATAGAGTGATTTTGAAAAAACTTAAAATAACATGAGTATTTCTAAAGAAATCCTTTAGCACAAAAATCAAGTAATAAAAAATGGAAACTAACATTTTATATTACAGTTAGGGCAAAGACCTTTCCCCACCTTTTCTATATTTAAAAATATTGGGAAGCCGGGATGGCTCAGTGGGTTAAGCGCTCACTTTGTAGCACTGGGGACAGAGGACCGAATCCCGGCCCCAGCCTGTGCGGACCCATATGCTGAACTGGGAGCTCCCCCAGTTCAGTTCTCTCTCTGTCTCTGTATCTCTCTCTCTCTCTTTGTCAAACAAACAAACAAAACAAAAAAAATATTCATTTCTAAAAATTTTCTTTCCCATTAAGTGACCATGATTTTCTTTTTTTTTTTAAAATGAGAGTGGTTTCCTTTTCTTTATTTATTTATTTTTTTTAATTGTTTTTTACAGAGAGAGAGATACAGATACAGAGAGAGAACTGAACTGGGGGAACTCCCCAGCTCAGCACATGGGTCCGCACGGGCCAGGGCCAGGATTCGATCCTCGGTCCACAGTGCTGCAAAGTGAGCACTTAACCCACTGAGCCATCCCGGCTTCCCCTGATTTTCTTTTTTAAAGAATGAAAGACAAAAGTAAGTTGTTTAAAATTTTAGGAACCCCATATTCCATTTCTCTATTTAGAAAATACAACATTTTAGCTAATAAATTAAAACAAAACAAACAAAACAAAACAAAACAAAACAAAACTAAACCCAACAAAGATTCTCTGGTTCTACAGAAAGTTTATAGCTACCCCAGTCTATAGTATGAGTGCTGGGAATGAGGGCTAAAAGAAGAGACACAGAGAAAGACAATGAGAGGTAAGGGCAGGTGGGGCAATATGCCTCAGAAAACAGACACAAAGAGGAAAAAGGTAGTCAAGAAAGGACACAGACCATCTTCCCTGAGCAATGGCCCCCCCCCAACTGATAATCTTTCAGGCAATGCTGCTAAAGTCTTGCACAGCTGAGTAGTGTTCTGGTGCCAGAATGAAATCTGTGGGTACACTCTCTCCTGGTGCTTGCCTTGCCTTTGCCCAGCTACAGCACCCCTGACCCTGATGATGGTGATTGTGCTTAGTTCTGGGAGAGCCCTGGGGCCTTAGCTGCTCAGAGACAGCATGTCTGCAGAGCCTAACCTGGTGTCTGAAGCATGGGGCCCTTTATGACCGCACAGAAGAAACTATGTGAGGGTTGGACCCACTAAGGGAATTCAACTGTATAACCTTGACTACTGAGAGCTTTCATTTTCTTCCATATTTCTCTTCTGAGATCTTGGAAAGTAATTCCCCAGATCAAACAAAAAGCATGCATTGCCCTTCTGCGGGAAAAAAATGCTAATATTGGAGTTACTGAAGATGGACTCTGACAGGCTGCAAAAGTCCCTATGAGGTGCTAACAAAGTCTCTATGAAGTGGTATAAAAATGCAAACTGAAGAGCAAGAGTAGAGGGTTGAACCTGTTGAGAACCAGGTAGAGAGGAAAGCACCTGAATGTTCCACAGTGGCTTAGACAGAAGCTAAAATCATGTCACCTCTCTGTGTACTTCACAAAGTCTGAAGTTAACAGTCTGCTGGAAAAGCCCAGGCTCAAATCCTGCCTTATCCATCATTTGCTCTGGGACCTCAGTTCCTCCTATATCAAACAGGTCTAAGAAAACTTCCCATCACAGCCTGGACAAAGTGGGATCAAGAACGTTAGCCCTTAAACAGAGACTGGATGCCCACCGGTGCCTAGGAAATGCCAGTTTCCTTATCCTCTACTCTTTCCATGGAAAAAATAAATAAAATAGGAAAGTCAGGACAGCTCAGCAAGTTAAGCACTTGCTTTGCAGCACCGGGGACCAAAGATCGAATCCTGGCCCCAGCCCTTTCAGACCCATATGCTGAACTGGGGTGTGCTTCCCATGCAGGAGGCCCTGAGTTGAGTTCTCATTACAGGTTCAGCCCCTGGCTCAAGGGGCCATGCCTCCCATGCAGGAGGCCCCCAGCCCAGTTCCTGCCCTGCACAGCCCCCGCCCAACTGTGTGCAACAAAACCATGTTGAAAACCGATGACATACAACTATGGAGACTGCTCTGGGCCCTCCCCCTTCTCTCTGCCTCTCTCTGTCTCTATCTGTCTCTGTCAAAAACAGTAAACTAAATATTAAAATAATAATAATAATAATAATAATAATGTTTTGTAAGGAGAAAAGTTCAAAACCCAATGTTATGAATTATGTTCCCTTTTTTTTTGTTGTTAAATTTATTGGGATGACATTGGTTGATAACAATTACATTATTTCCAGGTGTCCAATTCTACATTACATTGTCTATGCATCAAATTTTGTGCTCACCACCCAGAATCAGCTCTCCTTACATCACCATATATTTGATGACCCCTCCCTACCCCCCCACCACACACACACACAACTTTCCCACCCATCTCCCTCCTTACCCTCAGGTAACCACTAAACTATTGACTGTGTCCACAAGGTTTTGTTTGTTACTTTCAGTTTTATATTCCACCTATGAGTGAGGTCATACATTTCTTGATTCTTTCAGTCTGACTTATTTCGCTTAATAAGACGGTTTCAAGGTCCACCCATGTTGTTACAAATTGCTATATTTCATCTTTTCTTATTGCTGAGTAGTATTCCACTGTGTAAATGTACCACAACTTCTTTATCTAGTCATCTACCAAAATTCACTCTGGTTGTTTCCATGACTTGGCCACCGTGAACAGTGCTGTGATGAACATTGGGGTACATATATCTTTGTGGATTAAGGTTTTCAGGATTTTTGGGTAGATACCCAAGAGAGGGGATGCTGGGTCATATAGAAATTCCATTCCTAGTTTTTTGGGAATCTCTATACTGCCTTCCATAGTGGTTGTACCAATTACATTCCCACCAGCAGTGTATGAGGGTCCCTTTTCCTCCACAGCCTCTCCATCACTTGTTATCCCTTGTCTTGTTGATTATAGCCATTCTAAGAGGTGTGAGGGGGTATCTCATTGTGATTTTAATTTCCATCTCCCTAATTGCTAATGTTGTTGAGCATTTTTCATGTATCTGTTGGCCGTTTGTATATCTTCATGGGAAAAGTGTCTGTTCAGGTCTTCTGCCCATTTTTTATTTTTTTTTTTTTATCTTTTCACATTTATAGAGAGAAATTATCTTTTTGTCTTCAGTGCATAGTTATTTCTATTTTACTTTTTGACAGATAGAGAGAGAGACAGAGACAGAGACAGTTAGAGAACCGAACTGTGGGAACTCCCCAGTTCAGCACGTGGGTCCTGCCTGGGCCGGAGCCGGGATTCGATCCTCGG